>VNJS01004335.1:0-33456 GCA_008042575.1 Drosophila watanabei
GTTGATCAAGATATGTTAAAAAACAGTCAAGTTATAATTTTTTTTCAACAAATTTAAGGATCGGTTGTATGGCAGCTATATGATATAGTAGTCCGATTTTTATAAAATTAAATCTAAAAATCTGAAAAAATATGAAAAACTAGTATCTCAAAGTAGAACAAATTATGTTGAAAACTGACAAAGCTATAATTTTTTTTCTGAAAATTTCACGACCGTTCCTATGGCAGCTATATGATATAGTAGTCCGATTTTTATAAAATTAAATCTAAAAATCTGAAACAATATAGAAAGCTCATAACCGAGAGTTGAGCAAGATATGTTAAAAAACAGTGAAGTTATAATTTTTTTTCTACAAATTTACGGATCGGTTGTATGGCAGCTATATGATATAGTTGACCGATTCTTATGAAATTTTCAGCAAAATTCTGAAAAAATATGAAAAACTAGTATCTCAAAGTAGAACAAATTATGTTGAAAACTGACAAAGCTATAATTTTTTTTCTGAAAATTTCACGACCGTTCCTATGGCAGCTATATGATATAGTAGTCNTTTAAAACTGAGGGACTAGTTCGCGTATAATCGGACAGACGGACAGACGGACAGACGGACAGACGGACAGACGGACATGGCTAGATCGACTCGGCTGTTGATGCTGATCAAGAATATATATACTTTATAGGGTCGGAGATGACTCCTTCACTGCGTTGCAAACTTCTGACTGAAATTATAATACCCTGCAAGGGTATAAAAACGTAGAAGAAAAATAGTAATAAAATTGGCGATAAAATTATTATTGATTACTCATACGCCGCATGTAACGGGCTAATGAAAACGGCCAAACTGCGATGGGCTTTCTGCGAATAATCGATAACGATGACGATGACGCGATCGCCAGTTAGAGATAGCAATAGCCAGCAATTATTTTCGTCATAAGTCAGCCAATGCGGCGGCGGCAGCGGCGACTCAGACGAGACTTCTCCACTGCACTCGGCTTTGAAATCAACGCAAAAAGCTCGCCTTTCGGCCACCGACGCTGCACGGGGAGAAAATAAGGGTTTAGTTTGGAGGAGAAAAAAAAGTAACAAAGAAAATTAATACAAATTTCAGAATCAGGGTATTTTAATTTTATTAAGAAGTATGCAACGCAGGGAAGGTGTCATTTCCGACCCCTTAAGTCTTATATATTTTTGATCAGCGTTAAAAGACGAGTCGATCTGGCAAAGCAGCTCTAAAAATGATTTTTTTTCAAATTCTTTTAAAATTATTTATAGGGTTACATCGTTGAAATCTTTAATAACTCAACAAATTTTAAATTTTTTTAAATTATTAAGCTCAATAAGCAGATTTATTTGCACTGTAAAAAGTAGCAACAGGAATATTTTCAGAATTAAAATTGATGTTATGTTTCCTGAGTTATCATATTTGAAAAACTTTAATTTGATTAAAAAAATGTTTATATAAAAATATCTATATGCACAATGCCCAAATTTGTGGGTCAAAAAGCGAATAATTGAAGATTATAGATTTTAATTCGCTTTTATAAATCTTAACTTATATCAATATAAAAAGATGGAAACCGTAGAAAAAAATTTTCAAAAATTTTTAAGGATCTTTGCTTCAATTTCAAACTTTGGTGATTTCTAGAAGGTTCCCAATTAAATTATTATATTTTTGTGATTAAATAAACAAATTCGGTATATTGTTAGCTTTCATTTCTCTTTGAATAATATATATTTTAGAACATAGACAAGCAACTGCCACAACTTTAGGGCTTTAGTTTTTGTATAATAGGATAAAAGTCCTTAAGTTCTTCTGTTTTCTCCAACTCTTTCTCAATGAAAAAATATTATATTTTTTCTCTCAGTTTATTGATGTTGTTGTGCTGGTTTTTTTCTCTCTCTGGCTTTCAGCTGTGTGCGTTTTACACAGCCATAGTCATGCATATATATATATAATTGTTGCGCTTCGCACACAAGCTTCCAAATAAGGGACGGCACATGTGAGCTGAGGAAGCTATAACTATCGCTGCGGGCCACGCAAATCGCTGGCGTTTCCACTTTCGCATAGATTTCGGGGTAAACCAACGCATGCCGCCAAGCGGGAGTCCAGCGCGTTGATGCAACCGCCTTGAAAATGGTTCAGTTGTGCCAGGTGGTGACAAGTCGCCAGCCCCAGAAAGCGATCGTCGATCAATGGCGACCAGGAGTCGTCGGCGACGTCGTCGTCGTCGGTGGTTGTTGGTTGTCGCCGGTTGTTTGCTGGTTGCCGCTGCCGCTGCTGCTGTTGCTGCCACTGCTGTCGTGCAACATATGGCAGCGATGACAACGCATGTTAACAGCTTTTTAAAGTCGTTGCACAACGCGGCAGGCGCAGAACAATGCCACAATTCCCAGGCCGATAAGGCCGCCGAATCAATGTTTTATACTTTGTACATTCAAACAAAAACTTTAACCTCTCGAACCGCAAAAGGCAGCCAAATTTGGCTGAAATCCGATATGAAATGTCCCGAAAGTGCAGACAGGAAATCACACGCGTGCCACAGTGCACTGGAGCGGATGGAGTAGAGAGTATATTATCCAAAAATGCGGTCTGGCGTGCCTTTGAATTAAGGTATCGATTTAGCCCAGGCCCCCAGCTGAGGCAGAAGCTGAAGCTGAACCTCAAAGCCAAAAGCTGCTCCTGGCAGTTGGTCATCTCCGTCAGTCATTTTCATTCATTGTTGGCGCGCGCTCATTGTTGGTGTGAAATTTAGCACAGCAGCAACATCACATGCAGCAGCAGCAACAGCAGCAGCAGCCGCAGCGGCAACAAGTGGCTGCGGTTGCAATGAATCCGCATAACAGACATACAACAAACGGACGGACCGAGACTCTTAAAATGCGGCAAATATTTCTTTAGTTGCCTCGGACTGCTGCTGTTGCTGCTGCTGTTGTTGTGGCACGAAAATACTTTTTAAATGCGCTGAAGCGTCAAGCCAAGTCAAGTCAACTCCAGACCCAGCTTTCAGCGGATACGCACAGGATCAAGTGTTATAAATGTTAATTCGCAAATAATTGCAGCAGCTTCGCGAAAAGTCTCTCGTTGAATTGCTTAATCGGCGCCAATCAGACGTAGGTTCTCCTCCGTCTGAAGGAGAGTCTGCATCTTTGGGTTTAATTGAAAATTTATGGCACTTTCATTAGCACTCAGAGGGAAACGTGCCATTAGGGTCTGGCCTAGCGAAAACTCTATTAAATTTAAGAAACAGAGAATAAACACATCTTGTATATAGTATAATATATTTTATACAGTAACTCTCACATAAGTTGTGTGGATTTCAACATTTGACTTTATTGTGGGCAGGAAATGAGCTGAGCTGAGCCGAGTCGAACATCGATTGTTGTTAACTTTTGTTAACCGTGCGGACGGACTGTGGGTAGAAGTCGGCTTGCCACTGGCCCCGTGTGGGAAGTCCGCGTGTGCTTCATTATATAATGAATCGGGAGATGGGAGATGGGCACAACGCAATCACAAATAAACCAGACGCCAGCCGCCAACCGCCAAACGCCAGCTCTGGCCCAAAGTTTTTGCCTAGAATTTATTACCAGATATGTTTTTTCCATCTTACTTTTTTTTTTGTTTTTTTGCTCTTTCCCCAAGTACAGTTTGGTCGGAGTTTCAGCTGGAACTTGCCACAGATTTAGATGGCAAGAAGCTTGCCAGAGAGAAACTTGAAAGTTTATAATCATTTTTAGCAGATAAAGTTTGCACAGTATTTGTCAACAGTTTATTGGCCAAAGCTTGTTATTTGGAAAAGCATGGAAAAACATTTTTTAAGGGAGAACCATAAGTGGGAAGGCAAGTTTTCTCTGGCTTGGAGATTATAAGAAGGAGAAGTGACACTTTCTAGGAATTTAAAATCTTAAATGGCTTCGGCAAGACACTTTTTTAGGGATTTTTAAATCTTTAATTTCTTTAATTTTTAATCCCATAAAACTATTTCTTTACTATAAATTAAAATATAAAATAATGATCTGACGATTTTTAATTTATTCTTTTCTCTAATGTTTATTTTAATGGGAAATGGAGAACTTTATGAATTTATTGTCATTCTTAAAGGGAAATATGAAAGGTTAATAAAATCAAGAAAAGACCGAAGTAACATAGGTTTTTAAAAAATAAAAAATATACCTACAAAAGCATTAATTCCGTTTACGCTTAGCTTCAGTTTCCCTTAGAATTCTTTAAGTTATAAAATAAAGAGACTAAAGAAACTACATTTTATTTTATTTTTTGTTTAATTGATTTGATTTTAATAATTATTAATAAAAGTTTAGTTCATCCTTGATGTATAAATGCAAATAAATGTAGAAATAGGCGGAAAGATAGGACAAGATCTGTAATAATTTACAAGCCGCCTTTTCGTGGATTTTTTGTTGGTAAACCTTTTATCAAAGCTTTAATATTTTTCAGAAAATAAAATATTAATTAAAATCGTTAAGACTTTCCTATGAAGTACATAGTTTCCTCTCTGGAAAACCCCTTCAATCCTATAATTTCCACCAACTTTTCGTTAACGCTGCCACAATTAGGCAAAGCAAACGTCTTTATAGAAGAATCCACGCTGTGAGGCAACCGAGAGGCATTGGTGGCATCAGAAAATATTCTCAGCCATAAATTGGTCAGTGAAGCGGAGCTGCCTTTGCCTATATAAGTAGCTAAGGCGGGGAGCGGTAAGCTTGGCTATAGGAAAATCCAAAATCCAAAAATAAAAAACTACAAGTTTCCTCTGCCACGCTCCACTGAATGGGCGTTGCATTGGGCGTGGCTCAGCGGCGCTAGAAGAGCTCGAGACAGAGAGAGAGAGGGAGGGAGGTGGAAAGGAAGGTCGCTGAGATTTCAACGTGGATAGCAAAGAATTTTGATTAACTTGGAAAATCATTGGACTAAGTCCGGGTGGAGGAGAGGAGGAGGAGGAAGGAGCAGGCACAATGTACGCATTATTTGTTTGCATTGCGGCCAATAATTGCTTAACTAAATGTGAGTCCTGAAAGGCCGAAAGCGCCTCGTTAAGGTCCCTCAGACGGGCTTTTAAATAATCACAATGAAAGCGGGCCGAGCAGGACAGGCCACAAACAAAAAATAAATAAAAATAAAACACAATACACGGGGAATAAAAGGGAAAAACAAAACAAAACGAAACGAAACGAAACCGAACTGAACCAAAGAAAAAAGCGCTCACAAATTGTCATTTCTTAACCTTTTCAGATTGCGAAGGCGGCGCAGAAGCGGCAGGAGCAACAGCAGGAGGAGTTGGAGGTTGCAAGTTGCCAGTTGCAAGTTGCCCAGTGGCCGATCGGTCGCCGCCAGAAGTTGCCGACTCACAATGTGTGTGCGCGCGGGCTTTAAGAAATGCCGAATTCCAGAAGCTGCAGTACAATCAGTTGAATTAAAAAACGAGCGCACAGACAGAGGACGACGGCTGGCCGGGGAATGGATAGAGGGCAGAGGAGTGAGAAGGGAACCTGGCTGGAGTCTGGACTCGGCAGGAGGATCCACAGCGATATCATCATAAGAGGACATTGTGGCGGCATGCGGTTAGAACTTGAAGCGGCGGCTTAAACACAAAATCCGCAAACTGGCCGAAAGATTCTTTGCGTGGCTGCGTTGTTGGTGGCTTTCGGACAGCTGGACATGTGGACATCTGGACGCTGCTGCTGGCTGACAGAGGTCGCCCTCGTACGTAATCGACGAGCATTGCAAATGCTTTTGTCCTCCTGCGTCTGCGTCTGCAACTGCGTCTTGTGCTGCGCACGTGGCCACATCCCCCAGTTGGAGCAGGAAGAGGAGCGGCAGCGGTAGCGGGAGCAGGAGCAGGAGCAGGAGCAGCTACGGCAGCAGCCAAACAGCAAATCATTGAAATGTCGTTAGAGGCTCGAGCGGCACGCAGCGTCGATAGTCAACGAAACCGCAAAATGCTTTTAATTTCTCAAACTGATATGCAACCAGGCTCCCACTCTTTGAAGGAGGGAGAAAAACAGGGCCAGAGGTTCAAACTAGGTTGGTTTTTATTTTATTTTTAATTTTTGCCAAGAGCCAAGTCAGAAAAAAGAGGCATCAAAGAAGTACAGCCTAAGATATAACAAGGTAAAGGGTCTCAGATTTAATTTGCAAAAAATTGAGGAAGAGTCTTATTCATTATTTTACATTTTTTTATTAGGTTTCAAGGAAAGTTATATAAGCCTTCCAGAAAAAACATATTTTTAATGGAAATCACCATTAAAAGAGACATAAATTTCGTCAAAGGGTTTTAAGAAGCATTTACCAGTGTAAATTCCTTACATTGTCTGTAGTTTTTGACTTTGAGGCCTACGAAAATTCACAGGAAATTAAGAAGACAATACTATATATTTTCTGAAAATGATTATAAACACTTTTAATCAGTTAAAAATCCCAAAGACTTCACCTAATCAACAATGACTAAGTACTACTAAGAATTCCTAAGTAAATCAGTTCAGATTTAAGAAAATTAATAAACAAATAAACTACTCATCATTTTCTACCCTCATATCCCTAATAACTAAGCACGCAAAGCAAATAAAATTTTGAAATAAATACAAAAATCATAAAAGCCAACAAACTTGCAGTGTTTTATTTTGTTGTTATTTATTTTATTGGTTGGGTCACGTGGGCGACTTGGATGACGATGATGATGCGCAGGTGAGCGACCATAGAAGGTAATCTATGTAGCCAAGACACCCGCGCAGATCGATGGATCGGCTCGCACTCTCGATCTGCCTGCTATATAACGTACATAATGCGAGTTAGCAAATGTGTTGGCCAACTGAACATAGCAGCTGAGCTGAGCTCGAGCTGAGCTCTCGGCCCACTGCAAGTTGGCAATTAACCTTGGCTGGACAAAGAGTTGGCGGCGGCGGAACGACCTACAGCAGCAGCGGTACAAGTTATGAATTTTATCAGTCAAGTCAGCTGGCAGTCAGCCAGCAGTCAAGTACACGCAAGGAAAAAGTTTGCAAATAAAGAAAAATGAATTTGAAATATGTAATATAAAATATTTATAATAAATCAATTTATCAATATATTTTATATTACATTTTTCTAGACAGATTCCAGTTGAGAGATTAGAAGAGTAAATTCAGAAAAACAAAATTAATTGAATGTAAAAGTGAATCAAACTTTAACTTAACATTTTTGAAAAATTTTAAATATTTGAAATCATAAATTTGTATACAAATTATTATACCTTTACTAAGGTATTATTTCTTGAAGATAAATTATAATTTTTGATTATCAAACATATAATAATGTTTAAGAATTATTATACCTTTACTTTGGCTTTATTTCTTGAAGTTAAATTATAATTTTGTGATTATCAAACATCTTATAATAATATTTAAAAAACGATTTCTTTTATTTGCCTTTCTTTTTTCAAAAAGACCCCCAAAAACTCATCGAGTTATGACAAATACTCCCATGAAATATTGCCTTTAAATGAGTCTACAAAAATTACCATAATTTTCTTTGTGTGTAGACAACAACAACAACAACAAGAACAACTGATGACCTGAGCCGGCGTTGGTGTCACACCCACAACATTTTGGCGTTCATTCATCGGCCCATGCTGAATGGAAAATGCTGAACTGCGCCGAGTTGAGCCACCGAAAGAGAGGGTTCGGCGGAGACCGGAGGAGATCGCGGTGGCACACGTCATCGGGGCAGTGTGTGTGTTGTGTGTGTGCCTACGCCGAGAGGCTTTTGGCATTGAAAAGTACGAGCCACAAAACGCGATTTGCATGCCAAGCCAAGCGGCGGCGGCGGAGGAAGAGGGAGCCAAGCCAACTGACTGACTGACTGGCTGTTGGTGCATGACGAGAGTCCCATGGTGGCTCTGATCGATTTATGAACTCGTCGCCGTGACGTCACAGGCCCCACACAAGACGGTCGCTGGTGGAAGCGGAAGCTCTTTACAAAATACATCGAGAGGAAAACGCAGAAAAAATAAATATATGCTCGAAAAAAACACAGAAATTCATTCATAGAGGAGTCGCAGCCCACTCGCAGATTTCAACTAATATTTTGAGGCGGTGTGTAGGCTAAGTAATATATATATAAACGTTGGATTTGGGTTCGGAGTCTGGGCTTTGGGGCTTATCGCAACGCTCTTAACCTTGCTCTTGAAACAGCTTTTACATCGTGAAGCATACATTCCTGTATCGGGTATTTTTGTTGTTTTCTGTTTATTATTTTATAATATTGCGCTAAATAATATGTATATTCCATATATATTTATATACTTCTTGTGTAGATACTATTTTGTGGTTTTGTTTTTTAAACATATTTCTCGGTAGCTTATGGGGTAAAAATTGCTTTAGGGTTATTGCTTCGGCGCATTGCACGGTCGATCCATTAAATAATAAATTTAACTAGTATTAAGGGAATTACGTTGCTTTGCTCTCTGTTTGACAGAAATGTGATCGGTAATTAATATTAAATAAAATGTGTGGGAGAGAGAGAGTAAACATAGGGTAATAAATTAAATTTAACTTGATTTTAAGCGGCTTTGAGCTGTTTTTCAATTTGGTATTTTAAATTTAAATGTACAATAAATATTAGTAGAAAGAAACGTAAAGCAAACAGCTCAAAGTTGAGTCTAGAATATGTTGCACAAAGATTTTAAAGTTATTGTCATGCAACATTCCAATTAGTAGGGGTCAGTGGAAAATACTTTAGGCCAATTTTAGGGGCGGGTTCAATCGAAATAAACATAACTACAAAGTCGTAAAGTATAAACTACTAACATTAGGCTAAACGAGTCCGGAAAATACGCTTAAACTTTATTGAGCACGCTCATCACACTCGCAAACATTCAGGAAAATGGAGAAATGGCCGCCGACGCATTCGACATTTGTATTTGTTTTTATTTTTTATTTTATTTATTTGCTAACATATCAACTTGTTAACTAAGTTTTGTAAACGCAGCACTCACTCGGCACTGTTTACCTTTTTAGACTCTGTCCAGCAAATCTTTAATCTTTACGGAAGGGAAAGTTTCCCTTTAGTTCTAGTGGTTCCTCTGACTCTCATCCTTCCTTCTACTCCTCCTCCTCTAGCTATGTGTATTGCACTTACTCGGTAATAAAAAAGGACTAACTAAAGCAGTCTCGGCTGTGTTTTGATATGTGTCCGTCTCTAGTTCGGTTCGGTAGAATGGCACTGGGTTTAGGAGCTGCAGCTGATGCGACAATTGATCTATTGCTATGGGATGTACATGGAGGAGCTGAGCTGTAGCTTTGATATGGCACAGTCGCCTTTAAGTAAGAGTCTTGACTAGTATACAAAAAATAAAAAAAAAAAATACAAAATACATTTATAAACACAAAACACTGCGGTCGGTAAACAAGAACAAAACGAGCGGCGAGATCGTATTGGCCATGGATCCGAAATCGAAGTTCGATCGAGCCATTTGCTGCACTTTGGATCTGCTAAACATATATAAACTGCTGTCTAACTAATAAAAACTGGCTTGGTTTTTGCGGAACAGCGGCTGAGGTGTGGTTTTGAGTTTTGAAATTGTTTTTAAACCAAAAAACCAATTAAGAGGTTTGGCCATGTTTATAAAGGTAGAAAATTCTTGTAGTCTGGTTTTTACTTTCATTAAATGTCTTTTTGAGCTTTTTAAACTGAAATAAATGTCTTTTTCTGGAACTGTAAGTACAGATTTATCAATTCTTATTAGGAAAATAGTATTTAAAATGATCTGGAATGTTAGAATTAAGGAACTCTAAACTTTAAACCTCTTAGCAGATTGTCCGCTAAAACCAAGTTCCAGGATATTGCCTAGAGAAATACAAGGATCACGGATCTTGTCCGGATTTAGCGCTGCGCATGCGTGTGGGACATGTGCGAGTGCGTCGAATGCGGCGGCGGCACGTGCGGCACATGCGCATGATGCGCATGTCCGCCGTAGGCCTGGGCGTGGGACAAGGGCGACGCCTGGCCGCCACTATAGCCGGACTGCATCAGGCTCTGCTCGAGGCTGTAGTGCGAGGGCGGTGCCGGCGGGTGCGCCAGATGAGCGTGCCCATGGTGACCGTAAATCAATTGTCTTACTTTGGAGTCCTCATCGGCGATGTTATAGCTGAGCTCCGTCTCCTCGAAGCCGGTGGCCGACATCCGTTGGTCGCCGCCACCGACGCTAGGCGGATCCGGTGAGTTAAGGCAGGTCTGGATGAGCTGTTTGCCCGCCTCCGAGGTGATCATCGGCTGCAGCTTGCGCGTGGCAAATGTGTACACGTGGCCCGTCTCACTGGCCACCAGCAGCATTACCTGCGTCCCAGTCAGCGTGGACAGCTCGTAGGCCTGCAAGAGAGTGGAGAAAGAGAGATGGAGTCAGAGAGGATCGTGTTAAGTACTCGATGGTATCGGTTCGGTATCGGTATCAGGATTGGGTATCTGGCCGCGGGAACTGTCGACGCGTGTGTTGGCCAACCGGCACATAAATTTCCCCACCAAACTATGCGATTATGTTGAGGCGATAAGGAGAGGAGCCTCGTTTGGATTTTAAATTATCAGAGATGGGAGCGTGACTCAAGGAGAGTTTAAAAGGATTTAAAATCAATGCTACAAGAGTTTATTTGATATAAAGTTTTTCTATCAAGCTAAAACCTAAAACCAATCTAGTTTTAAATAAATAAACCTATCTATGCCAAAATAACTAAAATAAATGCTATAATTAAATTCCTTTGCCAAATATATTCATATATCATCGTTCCTCTGGCTAGGTTTTCTGTTCTAAAATTAAGTATTCAGGTGATTCAGCTGAAATTGAATAAAGCAGACCTAGGCAACGACATATTAGCCCGTGATCTACATTAAATCGAGACTTTCTTGTTTCTATTTCTGCCTACAGAATATAATATTGCCCTACTTTTCAGCTTTGTGATATTTATGTTTTGTAAAACAAGCTTAATCTTCCATAAAGGCAACTTCTACCATTTCGTGTGTGCCTTTTGCCAGGCAAAAAGTCTGCAAGCCGAACCCTACAGCACTCCACCCACGCAAATGGGCCAGAAGTCACGCAACCATCGCGATGGAGCAGAGCTCCGTGCTCCGTGCTGGATAACACCTAGAGCCAGTGTTGCTGCACATTAGACGGTAGCCTAAGCTGCCTATCAACAGCTCGTAATTACTATAAAAGCGATAAAGTCGCTGTCTGGCTGACTGGCTGGCGGGCAACAACAGTTTTTTTTTCTGCTACTCCGCCATGGAGCAGCGCATAAATAAACTGGCAAAGAAGCGAATGCTCCGGGAACATTTATTAATATTAATGAAATTGTTGTACACATTGTTGGCGAGACCTCTGGATGGGGATTCGGGATTGGGATCGCTACAGATCGGATTGGGCTGGGTATATCCCCCACTCCAGGACACATCGATTGGCTGCCAATTTTATGTGTAACATGTGTAAATGCAAACAATTGACACGGTCCGAATGCGGAATCTGAATCTGAATCGGATTTCGATTTCGATTCTGAGTAGGTGTCGATTGTATGTGCGAGGAGAGCCTAGGTCCCGAACCGAACCGAGCAAGCCAACAATTCATGTCAATTTGAATTTCGAACAAAGACAAAAGGACACGACACTGGCGAGGATTGGATTAAGGGTAAGGGTAAGGGCCAGCGTTGACAGGACAAGAAGGCACAGCCCCAGAGACTCTGGCCAGATGGAGAGTCATTTGTTAGAAGCCGATTGTTGCCTGTTTTGTAGGCTGCCTGCCTGTAAGCCTGCCTCGCTGCATGCATGTGTTGCATGTGGCCAAAAGGCAAGCCGACACGGCCCAGCCATGGAGGAGCCTCTCTGGCCCGGCTTTGGGGGCTTATCTGGGCACAATCTGCCGCCGATGGTGAAGCTTCCGTGCTGCTGCTGCTGCTGCTGTTGGGGCCCCCGAAAACAATTCCCAAGCCAAAGCCAAAGCCAAGCTCGCGCTGCCTCGTGATTTCAATTTAACACCTTTTGGCGGCATTTTGCGCCTTCGCCCTTTTGGCCATGGCCAATTGTTGGTAACTTGTCGATGGGCTTGTTGTTGTGCATTTATGCAGGAGCGCTTTCGCTGCCGTTCAAATGGCATCGAATCGATTCCGCTGGAGCCCACGCAATTAGGCTGGCCAACAAATGAGATCACTTCTGATCTGGACATTAGCTCACTTTTCACTTTTGTGGCCTTTTTTGGGCCACACTACCACCGCCGACCGCCGCCCGCCCACGCCAGAAGATCTGGCTGTTCGCAACGGATCGAAATGACCAAAATTGGGCAGCGGGAAAGCATGCCAACAGGTTGTCGCTGTGACCACTCTCCACTGGGCCAAGTTCATTGGCCGCAATTTGTTGGCTGCTGCTAGGGATTGCGCATGGCTTATGGCGGATTGCAGATTGCCTTTTCGCTTTTTGCTCTCCAGCCGCTGCCGCTGGTAGCGCCAAGTCGCGATCCCATTGTCTGCCTGTCAACTGTCCGCCGGCTGGACATCGATGAGGGACCGCATCAAAGTCACCAAAACGATATATATTTTTTTTGTTTTTGTATTTTTTGAGGGACGCATATATAGAAGCGGGATTTTTGTCTCGGGGCGTGCGCCTGTCATAAGTTTGGCCCCCGAGAACAAGCGAGGAGGAGAACCTTTATTGTCCCAGGGGTCAAATATTATGGATACCCTTAGTACCCTTAGTAAAAAGTGCAGGAACCTTTTGGTTAGGTTGTGACACTAGTTCTAAGGTATTTACTACATAAAAAAGAAAGTTAATGGTACCTTAAAAAGAAGAAGAAACATGCCGAAAAAGCATTACTTTAAAGCCCATTTTAAGAGTATTTCCTAATTCGATTTCTTAAATATTTAGTAAATTTTTTATGTTAGCTCCTACAACGTATTGGTTTTTTTTTGGCTTGCTTGGGTCAAATATTTCATAAGATTTTGTGTCTCGGCCAAAGATCGTGCTGAGATCGTGATTTAGCGCCGCGATGTTGATGCTTTTTGTCTGATTTTGATCGCGGGCTTGGTTTTGTGTGGCGACCAGAAAAGGTCTATTTAAAAAATGTGAAAAATTTCATATGCAGCCGCCAAGATCGATGGAAAGCTGCAGGAGCAGCAGCAGGAGCACCATGAGGAGAGCAAATCCAGTGGCATTATGTAAGTTTGCGTGTGAAAATTGGTCATTTGAAAATACCAAGGCACTCGAGGCCGCATTGCAGCGATACCCAGGAGCACGGCACGCATCAAGGGGGATCGGGATTTGGAATGGGATTGGGAACTGGGAATGGGCGGATCGGGGTAGCAGCTAGCAACTATATGGTAGGCCTCCTTTGAATGCAATTGCGGCGGCAAATTAACATTTTATGAAGCCGAAAACAAAGGGAAATGCGGAATCGTGGGCTACCGTGCTTACACACAACGCCGCCAAAGAGCCAAAGCCAAAGCCGGCAGACGGGATTCGGCCGAAAAGTCGAGGAGGATCCTCTGCTGGCTAGTGTTCTAGAGCGAAGGAACTTTACAGGGAACAGTGGTTTGGAGTTATAATATCTGTTCTGGAACATAAAGCCCATATAATATGGACTGCACTGGTAAGTAAGTTTGTTTTTCAATTTGAAGGTTTAAAATTTAAATTTACAGAACATTCTAAGG
The DNA here is from genome assembly GCA_008042575.1 of Drosophila watanabei. Lineage (NCBI taxonomy): Eukaryota > Metazoa > Arthropoda > Insecta > Diptera > Drosophilidae > Drosophila > Drosophila watanabei. Next base: position 13,675 of record VNJS01004335.1, read on the forward strand.
GAAGGGAAGGGAAGAACATTTTATTAATAAATTGTCATAAAAAAAAATTATGAATAAGACTTTAAGAAGGTAAAAAAGGAAGTTATATGATTGATAATTCTTCTTGTATAATTAAAATGAAATCTATAGTTCTTAAAGAGTTTTTTAACACATCCTTTAGAAATTGGTTATTCTTCACTGAGAGCCAACATTGTTTGCACTATAAGTTCACTTTAAATTGCCTCAACATTATTATAAAAGAAGCTCTGTTCATCAATTGTAATATTTACTAAACTTTATTAGCTTAAACTTAGTAATTTTCCAATAGCAAGTCAAGGGTTTATACAACAAAAAGATTAGATAAAAAATACCTATTCTTCCCTATATTTTCCTATTGGAACCTCCCTTGAACCTCAACCACTGTGCCCGATGGCCACATGACGATAAAGCAACGCTCTCCTAGAAGCCTAGGAGAGAGTCAGAGAACAATGCCAGCAGCGCTGCTCCTCCTCCCAAGGAGCTTTGGACTCCGAGGAAGTCTAAGCCAAGCATTTATTAATTGCACATGCGCTGGAAACGTGGCCCAATGTCAACATCCCAATTGCTGGGCCCAATCGTGGTCAATATGGGAATGGGGATCGGGACAAGGAGCTGCAGCTTACCTTCTTCATGATGCCCGTCTTGCGCTTGGAGAAGGTCGTGTAGCGACGCAGCTTGTTGTCGATGTATTCCATTTTGATTTTGACACGTCCCTTTGTCTTCTTGCCGTTGGCGGGCGGTGACTTCTTGTTGGGCAGCGGGTTGTAGCCATCCACGTTGTCCTCGACGCCGCCGGCGCTGCTGGCGACGCTGTCGAGTCCCTGGAGCGTCAGTCCGCCGGCGGATCGATGGTGATCCTCGTAGCAATCGCTTCCCGATCGCTTTAGGCCGCGATGTTGCTGCTGCTGCTGTTGCTGCTGCTGCTGCTGTTGGTGTTGCTGCTGCTGTTGTTGCTGCTGTTGCTGCTGCTGCTGCTGCTGTTGGGAGGCGTGCTGGGGGCTGTGTAGGGTCTGGCACTGGGCGGCTGTGGCTCCTGTGGCGGGATTTGGCCGCTGCATGGACGGCACACCGCCGGCGCCGCCGCCAGCGCCACCGCCCATGCTCTGGAGGAGGCCGCCGGAGGGCGGGCGGGCGCCCAGGGCGGCCACAGCCGGGTTGCCGTACATGTCCGATGGATCGGAGAGGCTCAGCCCGATACTACTCATCGAGTAGTTCAGGTTGTAGCGCGAGTCGCCCCGCGTCGGATCCATTCTGAGGTAAAAGTTCTCCACCGTGGAGCCGTAGAAATCCAAGGCACCGCGCGCGTCTATTATTGCTACCTTTTCGGTAGCTGTGAGAGTAGATCCGGCCGCGGCACACTTTCCCAGCCGCCACCTTCCTGCGCGCTGCCTCGGATCGGATCGGTACGGATCGGATCGGATCGCTCTTTAATTCCAAAAATAACACACAAAACACACACCGCGCACACAACGCGATTCGACTGCTGCTGCTGCTGCCTGCTGGCGCGGGCCGCTGCTCTGCGCTGGCTCTGCTGCCTGGGGGGCTGCTAACTGCTCAGCCTGGTTTATTCCCCCAGTTAACCAGCTAATTGGACGCTTTTTAACCAGAATTTAACGCGAATTTTAAGTGCAACGCCGACGTTTTGCAACACGAACGCACACACACACGCACACGGCTCGCTTGCCGTCTGACAGCTGACAGTCCTGCAGTGTTGGAATGCGGCGGAAACCAGGGATGTAGCGCTCGAGTGTTGCGAAGCAGTGGTCTTTTGGCGCTTAAATTTGAATTTTCAGTGGATTGCTGTTGCAGTTTTTACTTTTGTTGTGTTTTTTTAATGTTTCAGTTGTAGTTTAAGGTGGTTTTATGTTTTATAATGCTTTTTATTTGATTTGTAAGGTTTTATTGGTTTTGGATATCTTTTTTAATAGATTTTGTGTTGGCTTTTCTTTTATTTCTTGATTTCTTTTGAAGTTGTAAGAAATCTTTTAGCTGAATTTTTGTTTTTTTTTTATAGTTTAATCGTTTTTTTTGAGCAAAGTGTGAGTTCTTTTTGTGGTTTTTATTTAAATTTTAATTATATTTTTCGTTTTATTGTAGTTTCTGCTGTAGCTGCTTGCTTTTTTCTTGTAAACAATAAAGTTTATCATTTAATCCTCTTTGCTTTTATTTGATGATTATTTCTTGTGTTTATTTGTTGTTTAAGAGTTTATCTTGTTCTTTATTTATAAATTTCATTTGAAAATATGATTTTTGCTGCTTTAGTGATTTCTTATTTTCATTCAAAGTCTCCTTTATCTCGTTTCGAGTTTATGTTAAGTTTGTTTTATTTCGTTTAATTTAAGCTTGAGAGTCTCTCTAGAAAATCCTTTTTCAGCTGCGACGGACTCGGCGGCTTGTTTTGATTTTTTCGTGTGCGCGATTATTATAGAAATTATATATTTGGATATTTGTGTGGCGCTGCTCTCCGAATGTGTTGCATTTAGTTTAGCTTATTTGTCGTCGCTCGGCGGCACTTGTTTGGACTGCTGTTTGCTTTATTTGTGTCGATTTTATTGTGGTTCATTCCAAATACGATTCGGAAAACGGAAAACACAGAGAGCTGAGGGCTAAACTAGCGATCGATGGCTGGCGTTGTGCTTCAGATGGCGTGCAATCACCTAATAAACTGCGGTGTATAAACAGCGACGACGTTCGTTCGATATTCCAAACTTGGCCCGGACCGGTTTTCTCTCTTCCACGCGCTCTCTTCTCCGAAAGAGAATTCTCCAAAGAGACTTCTTCCAATCCCAGTCTGCGCGAGTACATAAGCGCGGAGGGGTTTTTCGTCTTTCATTTTGCAGAGGCGGCTATGTTTATGGCTTAATTAATTAGATATATCTGGCGGATACGAGTGAGCGTGTATCTGTATCTGTATATCGCTCGCCACGCCCCGCCCCGCGATATGCATACTCATTCGCCGCGCAGGCGCATAGATCGGAACGGAAATAAATATGATGAGAAAAAAGCCTCGGCAAATGCTAGCTCCTCCCCCATGAAACGTTCGTGATTGAGTTTTGTAATTACAAAGTACGCCATTTTTTAGCCCGAGCTTATCAGCAGCTTAATTTGTGATTTTTTGTAATTGTTTCTGATTTTTTGTTGTAGTTTATTTCTTCGCTCTTTATCGATCGACACAACATTTGAGGTCCCCACGAGAGACGACGACGACGACGAAGAAGACAACGACAACAAAAAGCGATACACTTAAACTATGCCAGGAATTTTTGTGAGCTCGGCCAATATGGTCAGAATGCTCTAGAGGATTTGCGTGGTGGGCCCCACTTGTACACAGGAGCACGAGTATTTCGCCATGTCCTTAAATAGAGGTTCGCAAGAAAATTCTGCCCCGCAGCAGGACAGGGCAGAGCGAGAGGGTGGCCACGTGCAGTGACTAACAGATAGCTGGAGATATAGCCAAACGCTGGATGAGTACATTTCGATACATCGATACACTCACCCGGGGGCTCCATCTCCAACTCCATCGCCATCTCCATCTCCTCCAGCTTGAGCTTAGAGCTCCTCGATGATGCATTCCTCGCAGCAACTGCTGCGACTTTTCCCCCAGCTGCAAATGGTCATCGTTGCCTTTTCGAGCCATCGGTGTCGTTGTCGCCAGCTTGTCTCTTCCGCGAATAAGCCTGGTCTGTGCCCGAGTCCCGAGCTAGAGCCCGTTGCCAGGACCAGGATGATGATGGCCAATGTCGATGATGTCGCCCCGCCGCCGCCGCCGCCTCGTGCATTTAATTAGAATGAAATATAGGAACTCGCGGCTCGTCCATCTCCGCGATGGTTTGTCTACCTGCCCGGGCTGCCTAATGATTTAAATTAATCATAATGACTGTCAAAATAGAACGTTTGCCGCTGGCCTCTGGCTCATATAAGGATCGATACGCGCAGCGGGCACCCGGTCTTGGGGTTCAACTGAACCCCCCAAAGGGCACTGTGCGAAAAGGATAAGGATTGAGGGATTAACTTAATTTGTGATCGGTTTAAAGAAACTTTTTATAATAAAATATATGTCTAGAAGGACTTGAAGCTATTATTATTATGAATATTTAATTGTAATAACAAATACAATTTCAAATTAGAATGCGTTTAAGTCAAACCGACTAAGGCCTTCGGTGTAACTTCAATTTATAAATTTATGTATTATTTTAATTTTAATTTAACTATTTTTTAATTAAGTCCAGACCTGTATTTGTGATAAGAGTATACTGTTTTTTTATCTTTGAGGCCAAAACTCACAATGATCTTTTAATATTTGTTTTAGGAAAGGATCTTCATCAGTGCTAATTTTTTTAAAAGCTCTTATAATTCCCAAGTTTGAATTCTGCCAACAAAGTTCCATTTAGAATATAACAAAGCAAAAAGTTGAGAGTGATCATTAGTCAAATTTAAATTGATTTGTTAAATTGGTAATAAACTAATTTAAGTGTAACTTTAATAATTAAATCAATTTAATTCCTATCATTTATATTTTTAGCAAGATAAAACAGTGACCAAAGTTTTATTCTCCATTTTTGAGCAAAATAAAGCAGTGCTCAAAGTTTTATGCTCCATTTTTAATAACTAGACTGATTTCTCAGCATAATTTCTTCTACACAATTATTAAAAATCAGGCAACGTCAAGCTCGTTAATTGTTGTATTTTAAATAAATATTTTAAATGGCAAATACCTCTTTTTTCTCCCAGTGCTCTTAGCTGCATCGCCTGCTCCTGCTGCTGCTGCTGCTCCTGCTGACATTTCATCATACTCACACGGCCCGGCTTGGCCTGGTCTAAGGTTCTCACAATTGTAGACGCGTTCTGTGCAGCGCTTACTAATTGGTTAGTTGGCCGTCGGCTGCAGCAGCCGATCTCTGGATCCCGAGATCTTCGAGCTGGCTCCTCCTTTCTCTGCCCCTTTCTCTAGCTGCCTCCCTGGCAGTGGCTCCAGTGCGGCTGTCTTTCTAGGCGAACGTCAGCCTGTCTGGGCCGTAGCGCAGCTCCTCCAGGCTCAGCTGGGAACAACTGCAACATGCTGTTGCAGCTTCTTTTTTTTTTGTGATTGAATTTTCCACGGAATTCTCTGCCGCTGAACATTTCTAATACTTAATTATTTGCGAGCCTTGGCTTGGCGATCTCCGTGAGGGAATGGAGGTTGCTGCTGTTGCTCCTGTTCCTGCATTCCGCATTATGTAATCCTGCAGAGTTCACCTTCAAAAACGGGGCAAAGAGGAATCATCTGGGTATTCCGTATATTCCCGAAAATATTTATAGCTGGCGGGGAACAAAGTTTGTTCCATTTACAATGTTGAGCTATTTTTTTTTTTCTGTTTGTGATTTTGCCCATGCAGCCGGCTAGCTAGATATGTATTTCGATATATGTATATATAGACTTTTTTACTATTTATAGCGCTACTTGGGCATTTGCCATAAGCCAAAGACAAAGTGTTTTAAATAGTCTAAATATGTTAATTTTTTTCGTATTTTGTCTTATTTAGTATATTCATGGGGAAAGGCGAGAAAGTATCTGATGGATGCGGGTATGGGAATGTGGATTTTGGGAGATAGGTTTATCTTAGATTAAAGTGATTTGAAAGGGGTTTAAGAAGATGAAATAAATTGAATTATTTCTTATAATTATAATGTTATAATAAAAAACTAAAGTAATATTTAAATTTAAGCAAGAATAGTTGCATTAAGATGAACAGAGAAACCATGAACATAAGATTAACTGACTTAAAACGTTATTAAAAATCATTAATTTCCTTCTATAATAAATCATAGTGTCAACAAAAGTGTTATCTAGATAATAAATATCGGTTTTAAGCCAAATTTAAATTAAAAACTCAAGATAACAAGTTTATTATAGAGTCAGGAACGTGTCAGCACCTATTTTGAAATACATAATTCACAAAACAAAACGAAACAAGACCCCAAAGACTTATTTAAATTAGAATTTCGATTAGTTGAGAAACTAGGTTGTTACACTAACTCAAGAACTAGCCACCAAACGCACTCCTTTTAGAGGCGAGATTCAAGATCAGGTCGCAATGAATATATCTGATTGAATAAAAACAACGAGCCACATGTGGCATACATGATGCATCACCAAAAAAAAAGAAAGAAAAAGGGGAAGAAGGAATAAACTCAGGTGTCTAATTGGGCGCTGGGGTGACAATGAACCACTTAAGCATGCCAACTCGAAGGGGGACTAAGCCGCAGATTGACAAAAGCCGGCAGAGAAAACCGCCAACGCCAAGAGCCAACTCAAAGTCGAACCAATTGGCAATTGGTACAGGCGATCGCAATGTTTCTTGCCTCATGAATAACGCATAAGGATTGCGTTTGGGGGCACGGAATCGGAATCGAAATCGGATTCGGGATCGGGATAGGGATAGGGTTTGAGTTCGGGATGTTCGGGACTTGGCCGTTCCTTGGGGCCTTTTGTGTTACAATTTAAATAAAATTGAGCCCCTCCCTCTCTTCCTCAGTGAAATGGAACAAAAGGAAAAGCAGACAGAGATTTGGGTTTTGGGTTATCAGTTTTCAGTTCTTAAGCTTTTTAACCCCTTTTCAGTGGCTTCAAGTACCGTTCCACTGCGTCTACAGGAAACAAAAGCACCGCTACACCGCAACAATCATAAAACGATTAACAGGTCGTGACCGTTTCACCTGATTACCGGATCCCAATCTCATTTGCATTCACCGCCAGCCCGTCTTTGGCACTGTGACAAGTGCAGGCAGGCCCGGCCATGCGGCGGAAGTTCGGAAGCCTCTTCCTCTCCCCCAACTTAGTTCTAACTTCCTCGGTAGCATTTCAATTCACTCAATATTTAATTATGAAAACGCACGAAAACGAAGACGGACAAAGAGATTGGTGTATATGGCTGCGTGCTTTGCATCCAAGAAGGCGGCCGTTTGGAGTTCGGACTGACGTCAGGTTGGGCTAAGACCAACTCGGGGCCTCCACAAATTAGAACAGAATTATCCCACGCATCTCGGATAATGTACGCGAAATACTTGATCGATTGCCGGCGATCGATAGTTGGTTAGGCTTGTTCTTGCACAACGAGGACCGTACCATCGTCGTCGTCGTTGCAGACAGGCGGAGGAGCCATCAGCCTTGGCTCAAGATGAAGCTCCAGCATGAGGAACAGCCAGCAGAGACAGAAAACAGCAGCTTGGGATCGTCGTCAGATCGTCGTCGATGGCACAACAAATTTCAGCGCGTAGAACGGTAACTTATTTTTTTTTCAACCCGCTAACTAAGGGGTATTTTTGAGGGTAGTTTAGGTTGGAATAGTTTGGGATAAATGAAGATTTTTCTCTTGAAAGGTAAACTTGAAAGATTAGCATTAGCTTGGCCTTCCGTTCGATAGTTTTGTTTAGGGATGCTAATCGATAGGTAAAGTCAGAAATAATTTATCGCAAATATTCGCTCTCTATTAATAGAATTTATTGTAAACTTTGATATTTCGAAATCTGACATATCAAAAACTATGCGATAGAACTTCAAAATTATCAAATATGTTGAAAAAATATCAGAATTCTTTTATCAAATTTTATTTTAAATAGTTTAAACTTTCCGTGTTGCAATGTGTCAAACAAAATATACTTTATTTGCAAATAAAGTTAAAATATCAAATAATATCGATATATTTATTTTTTCTCCCACTTTTAACATCTATTTTAAGAGGCATCTCCCATTCGATTTCCTCTTAAAAACCCCTTGAGTTGCGTCCACTTATTGTCAAGAGCTGTGGCGCAGAGGCAAGAGACAGGGTATGCAGCCTCCGCCAGGAGTTGGAGGTGGAGGCTCGCAGCAGAGTCTCCAGCCTGGCTGTGATAAAATGTGCGTAAGTGATCAGTTGGAAGACAACGAAGACTCAGAGTCAGAGTCAGCCTCCGACTCGGAATCGGTCTCGGACTGGGACTCAGACTGAGACTACTGCGAGCCGTTGCGTTGGGGTTAAAATTCCTGGACTTGTGCGATTCTTAACGTTGTGCTTTTTTTTCTTCAGCTGTTGCTTTCAACTCTCTCGGCACTCGGCAGCATTTTAAAATTACAAGTATGTAATTTTACTGAAATCAAGCGCTCATATGAAAATTCCATTGGCGAGAAGCTGTCGATCGATCGATCGGGGCAATTGTGGAGCATTTTTAATTTGTGCCTGGAAATCAGAGCAGCAGACAGAGCAGAGTCCAGAGTCGACTGGCTGCCACTGGACACTGCGGCGACCTTATCGCGCCCACTGTGCACAAATGCACACACAAAATGTCAATTCTGCGCACGTCGCTTCACCAGGCATCCCAATCAGTCGTGGCCCAGGCCAGCGATCCGGAGAGAGAGGGTGGAGCAGGAGCAGGAGCCGGAGCAGCTCCAGCTTCAACTTTAGCTCCTTCTGATGCCTGGCTGGCTAGCTGGCAGCTCGTCATCATTATCTCTGCGCTCTGCCAACATCACAAATAATATGAGGAAAGCGCAAAAAGGGTAAGACAATTGAGGGACAGAGCGGAGAGGAAGAAGGGACTTGATAGCCAGGAGCTGGGTCCACGACTGGCCTGCAAATAAACTATTTCAATCAATGCGTTTGTCGTCGGGCCATCGCTCGATCGATCGCATGCCAAAGGCAGTTTAGGTACGATGGGTTGTGGGCTCCGTCGACTTGCTTTTCTTCAAGGTATTTTCGGTGGCTCGTGAGTTGGAGGTGAAGAGAAGGTGAGATGTTGCAAGATGTTTTTCTTTAAATTCAGTGTTTTTACTTACAAATTTGATTAAAATTTAAAAATTTTGTTGGATCAAGAAATTTACACTATTTTGACATGATTTTATTTGATAAGAATTTAATAGTAATATTAATTTACTCAATACTAGTAGCAATCGTCATAATTTAGTCGTAAAATGTTTTCTTTTTAGGAAACTTCAGTTTTTTAAATTTAAGTTTATTACGCGCTCACAAGCAAGCAGTTCGGTGTTTGGTTAAACCGCTTACAAAACGGAAGTTGGTAAAACAGCTTACACTGCTTGGCTAGATGGCGCCAGAAAAGTTATCGAACCACTTGATAGCTTAAAAGCATTTCGATAGCCAACTCTTTGCACACTGCTTGATGGGCAGAAGATTTAAAAATTACGCGGCAATTTTATCAATTAAAAACTTGAACATTTTATTTAGAGTTCACGTAAAAAACATTCTAAAAAATACAACTAAATTGCTTAAGTATTTTTTTGCACCAAAATAAATATTGCTCGAACAAACAAAATTTTAAAGAATTTAAAATTCAAATCAAACCTACAATTTTAATCTGAAAATCTAGAATTTTTAATAAAAAACTTCAAATTTAAGTTTTATTAATAAACTAAAGAAAATATAATGCTGACAAAATAAAATGTTTTAAGTTATTAAAAAGATGAATATTTTAAAAATAGGAAATGTAAAATCAAGCCACAATTCACATTAAAACAAAGAAATAGTAACGATGAACTTTTTAATAATTTCGTCCTACTAAAAATTGGGAAAATGTAACAAACTGCTTACAACATGAGGTTAATTTTCTTTATAACAATTTTACATTTTTTTAAATATCTTTTTTACAATTTATTAATCATTCCTTGACTCATTCAAGATTTCAAAGTAAACAAAATAAAGTCAATACTCTTAAACCCATTTTCCACAAATCCCCGCTAAGGGAAAACTCAGACTCTGACCATTTCCACCTAATTGCAGCGTACCTTTAGCACCGATTCGAAATGCAGTCAGTTCAACGACCCCAAAAATCTTTTTCCCAAAAGGGGCTTGGGATTCTCTTGGGTTCTTCGGTGGCTTCTGGTGCTTCTGCCTCTGTCTCCGTCTCTGCTTCTGGTTCTGATTCTACTTCCACTGAAAGCGAGCCGTTCGTTCCCTGTGCTCGCCCTGTGATTGCTGATGGCAACAGAAATTAATAATATTATAGTGCTGATCTGGCGTAATTCGCCCAAATTCGCGCCAATGAAAGTTTGGATCGCTCTTCGGCGAAAAGTTTTCGCTGCAGTCTTCTGGCAGAGAGAGAGGGAAGGGAAGCCACCTAACAGGGCCGTGAGAATAATACCCGCGAGTCATCCAACTCTCGCGGTTCGAGTTCATTGCGATCGGGTTCAAATTTAAGGAAGTACAAAGCCATCGATAACGCGTCACTCTTTCGGCAGATAAGGTGACTAATAATAAAAGGTGAATAGCAAAACAAAAACAGAAAAACTGAAGACTGAAAGAGGCCCAGAAATCATTGGCCAAAAACTCTCAATTATGGCCATGTTTCGCTCTGATTTTGTTGTGTGCTTTTTTGCATGTGTCAGACAACTCTTTGGCGGAGTGCAACGAACGCGGCTGAGAGCTGTGAATTGTCTGCTACTCGTATTTGTTTTGTTTACGCGCCTTCGCGGCTTTTGGCCGTCTCTTATCAGTCGTTTGCCAAAATATAAATATATAAAAAAAGAAACTTTTTTTTAGCACTGCGCGTGGCGAACACAGATAAATACACCCACCACATCTGGTGTCTTGGGCGAGAAAAAGTGTCAAGATAGATGGATATATAGGTGCCCTTATCTTTATCTTTGGATACTTTTCGGTGCTTTGGGTATTTGCCGGACTTTCACTTAGTTGGAAATTTACTTGCTTGATACTTAAATATTATCTGTTTGATTTTGTAAGCGGAAAGCATTAAAATGGTTTTTATGTGGATTTTAATATTTAATAGGATTTATTTTAGCAAATATACTTCTCCATTTATTGTCCTATAATAAATTCATTGGAGTTTCCTTAAATATCATCAATCTGAGATTATGTTTAGGGCCATTTTTGCAATCTTTTTGTATCAGAAAACATTACCTAAATTTAACAATAAAATTATAATTTAAATTTTAATTTTAAAAGAGTTTACAAGACTACAAATAAAGGTTCTTTGTTTTGATTATCTCTAAGATCAATATAGAACAATGTACAAGGATAAGGCGTATAAAAAGCCGATACGAAATCATTGAGGACAAATCGATCTTGCCTCATCTACATGATTTCACCATAATGAGAAGCAGCAGCTGCATATAAACCCTGGTATCGATCAGTTCTTGGGTAATATTGCACCCATAATGCAATTTGTTCAGAACAACAAGGGTGCAGTTTGAAATTCATCATGTTTTGAAATCAACATTGTTTTATTTACGCACAAGGAAGCAAATGCAACCGAGATTTTGCACAATCCCCTTTTTGTACGATGTAGTCATCGATATCGTGCCGATATATGTTATATTTTGAATTCGTTGCAATAAGTTGACTGATAAGCCAGAAGGAGGCTCTCATCCTGTCATCGACATTCGCGGGCTAGCTCTTATCGTCCAAGCGCACACGGGGCGTATGATTAATAAAATCCAAATAAACAAAAGGTGGTCAGAGAGACAGAGATACACAGAGACAAGGAGTGGGCAGAGAAAAAGAGAGAGATACGGAGAGAGAGAGAAATGCACACACACCTTTGGCAGGTAAAGTCAAGCGACAACTTGACCCAAATTAAAGGCACGAAAACCCAACGAAGGAGAGAGTAAATGTAAGCAAGGGAAGGGAGAGCGACAGACAGAGACAACTTTTACAAATCGCTGCATTTAAATAAACAAAACTACGAGGCGTGCTAATTTTTTTTATGAATTTCATAACACGATTTTAATTTTAATAAGGCAGCAGTGGTAGTAGAAGAAGTCCCACAGCCATGCCGCTGCGTATTACGTGAAAGCTCCCTGATGCGTTGCGGCTGCAAAGTCACGCATGCGCGCCAAAATAAACCCCGAAGAAAAAATAAAACAAACTCTCAACCCGAAACCCAAACCCCAATTCGAGACCCAATGCAGCACGAGCCATAAGGCAGCTCTTCTAAGGCGAAAAAAGAGTCTAAACACAAATCGGAGTGGGCAAGGCACCGAAAATTGGACAGCATCGAGGTGGGGGAGATCGTCGGGGGCTACGGGGGGCTTCGAACTTCCCAGCGGATCGCCGGTTTATGAGGGCGTACACATACAGATATACAAATATATATGTATATGTGTATTTATTCGAGTATTTAGCTGCCGCTTCTCCCCAAAAAAAAAGAAGCAAACGAAAATGAAAGCGAGCAGCAACGCAGCAAAGACGCTGGCAGCGACGTAAACGACGCCGAGCGTTGGTGTTTGTGCCTCTTTTTCTCTTGTTTTTGTATGGGTGACGACGACTACTTTTTTCATTTTGTGCGGAGTGCCTTTGTGTGACGTCACTTGTCAAACGTATAACGGTGCATTGAGTTTATTGGTGAAATAAGGCCACTAAAGATGGGAGTTTTTGTATATTAAAGAGGGAATTTATTAACCTTTTTTATATCCTTTATTAAAAGTGTTCAAATATTGTATATTTACATTTAATGATAAAAGAATAAATGATAAACTAATATATTTTTTATTCAGTTTAAAGAAAGAGTTATATTTTATTTTTTCATTGTTTTCATTGCCTAAATATGAAAATTAAGAAGTACACAAATATGAATGTCAAAATAGCGTTTAAATATTTATTTTTTTTTCAACTTTTACATCTTAAGTTATGCACTTAAAATATTTAATGTTTTCATTTAAGATTATTAGATGATTTTAATATATGTTTACCCTTAAAAATATATTAAAAATATGATAAACACTTCAATTTTTAAATATATTTAGTCGTAAAGTTAACTTACAAAATTTCCCAAGGTATAATTAATACAATAAAAATACTTTTAAAGTCTTAGATACTTAATAATAGTAGGTAATTAATAAAAAAAATTTTAATACTATACCCCTTTGTTGTATTTATTTTCATTTTCTTCGATTTTCTTTTCATTTACTCTCGATTTTGTTCGCTGTGGCGCAGCTTGGAGCCAGCCAAGAACTTGCCAAGTGAACTGCCTTGCAACGAGAGTAAAAGTGATTGGGAAAAACTTTTGCTTTTGTTACCTGCTCCGATAGCGATCTTTGCTCTCTTTCGCTCGCTCCCTCGCTGGCTTGCTCTCTCGTGGCGCTCATCCACAGGTAGTTGCTGTAAAGGCAGCGCAGTAACGGCGACGCGTCGTCGTCATTTTGGGGGGCTTTCGGTGTGAGTGTGAGTGTGTCTTACATGCGGCGCTGCCTTCTCATTTTCTTTCTGTTTTCTGCCTTTTTCTTCGGCGCTGCTTGCTGCTGCTGCTGCTGCTGCTCGCTGCCCGCTGCTTGCTAGCCACTGCTGGCTGCGCCAAAGACTTTTGCGTTTGCGTTCGCCTTTTGTCACATTTGTAATTCAGCAATTGTGAGCGACGGACGCGCGACCAGCTCCGACTCCGAAAACCGAATCCCCCAAGCGAAGACAGGCGGAAAAAAGCTCGCTCTGCTAACGGTTCTTCAGCAGGAGGAGCTTCAGCTTCTAATACCAAACGGTCGTCGGTATAAAATCTGTTGCATCATTGCTGCGCCACTTCAGTCGTTCGAGCGCGTGCGGCCCGAGAAGTGCAGTGTCCAACAACAACAACAACAAAATAACACCACAACCAAAAAACAACAACAACGTTCAACAATACAACAATAAATTTATAAAAACAAGCCCAAGAAAAAGTTATTAACCATGTCCGGCTGCAGTGCTCCTCCAAAGGGCAGCCTAAAATGAATCCTAAGCAAAGTGTTTAAATAAATTTATAAAAACAAATAAATTCCAAATAAATAACGAAAACATTTCCTAAGAAATTGGCAATGCTTTAGGAAGTAACTCTGAGTTTAAAAATTACAACAAATACAAAATTAAGTTAAAGAAAAGCAGCCAAAATTAGCGCGCTACAAGGAATCAAGATTTTACCCTCTTTTTCGCATTTGAAAATGCTGAACATGGAGTCGCCGCAGATGTACGCCGATGCCGTACAGACATTGGCCCAGCTGGACCTCAAGAAGGAGCCGCCGCTGCAGCAGGCGACCATTGGCCAGATCACACTGACGGCCATGTCCACCGTCCAACAGCAGCAGCAGCAGCAACAGCAGCAACAACAACAGCAGCAGCAACAGCAGCAGCAGCAGCAGCAACATCAACAGCAGCAGCAGCAGCAACCTCAGCAGGCAACGGATGCCAATAATAACACCCCGCAGGACGCTGCCCTGTTGGTGAAGCAGCAAATGCATCAGATGCAACAAGTGGCCGCCGCCAACAACAACAACCTGCTGCAGAAGCAGATGCTGCAGCAGTACACCACACAGACGGACCTCGACGAGCTGACCACACAGGAGATCACCCTGGACCTGCAGCACCTGATCGACGACCAGTTCCGGGACACCGAGACCCTGGGCATCTTCAGCGACATGGTGACCAGTCCGGGCGGACTCTCAGCCACTTTGCCGCCCAGCGGGATGGTCAGTGCGGCGGCCAAGGTCCTGCAGCAGCAGACGTTGCGCAATCAGCACGGCTATGGCGGTGGCGCTGGCAGGGGAGGAGGTGCTGGCGGAGCCCTGGCCTACATGCCCCAGCCGGTCCATGCAACGTACAACAACTCCAGCGATGAGAACAGCTCGGTGGGCTCCGATTCCAGTACGATCAAGGAGGAACCCATAGATCCCGAGTACAGGCGACATCTTCAGGAGGCGGCCAACCAGCAGGCTGCCTTTATGGGCAACGGCGGAGGACTTTACAATGGCTACTCCACGGCGGGCAATGGGTTGTCCAATGGCGGAGGCAATCCCCTGAACGGCAACACCACACCCAGCAGCAATGGAAGCAACGGCAGCACCGGGAGCAGCAATGGCAGCCAGTTCACCAACCTGACCACAGCGAATGTCCTGGCGCATCACAATCTGCCCCATTTGGCGGCAGCGGCGGGTGCCCACAACCTGCTGAAGCAGCACAGTAAGCTGCAGCAGCAGCACGCCCAGCATCATGGCCAGCAGCAGCATCAGCATCACCGGAAGCATAGCAACAAGCACGTGGACAAGGGCACGGAGGAGTACCGGCGGCGAAGGGAACGGAACAACATTGCTGTGCGCAAGAGCCGCGAGAAGGCCAAGGTTCGGTCCAGGGAGGTGGAGGAGCGGGTGAAGAGCCTGCTCAAGGAGAAGGACGCGCTCATCCGGCAGCTCAGCGAGATGACCAACGAGCTGCAGCTGCACAAGCAGATCTACATGCAGCTGATGAACCATGCCAATCCCGAAGTGAGTCGCGTCTGCCGCAGCTTCCTCAACACCAACGAGCATGCGCTGTAGCAGCTCTAGATGCGGATACGGATACGGATGTAGATGCAGATACAGAGATCCGCCGGATGCGTGAAAGGAGTACGTGAGAGCGAGTGCATGAGAGGGTGTGTGTGTGTTTTTTTGTGTGAAAGGTCCTAGTGCGACTCTGCTAAATCAAAGATTCAAAATGCTGTGTGGGTAGCCTGTAAGAACCATTTTCCTTTTGCTATTTTCATCGCCTTCTCTACAATCGTAACTTAAACTTAACCCGAAAACATCCTTGTACATTTTCTTCTACACCCCTACTTCCCCCTCTTGTTATCATTGTAAAGCATATTTTTGTACTTAATTCTTAACGACTGTAACATATATTTCGCACATTTTTTATACACATAATCGTATACATTATATCTTTATCATAAAGTTAAGCCAAAGAAAAATGTTAAAAATATTTATGTAAAAAAAAGAAGAAAACACAAGCAGGAAAGAAAAAAGAAAATACAAAAATCTAAAGTTATTTATACCACAAAAGAAACAAAACAAAACAAAACAAAAAAAAAAAACAATCAAAACAAAATGAAAACGAAAAGTATCTAAATAAAATTTGTACATTTCTTGAATGGTGTGTGTGCCGCTTTGCGCTATGCTTCATGCCACGCCCACTCCCAGCCTCAGTCCCTGCTTGAGAAACACCACAGAGAACCAATTTAGCAAATCTTTAGTTAGTAAGCCGATCATCCCCCTGGAACATCGAGTAACCGCTTTACCTGCACCCTCGAAGGATTGCCCCGAAGAGCCCGCCACTGCACCCAGGGTCCAGCGAGTTCGCTGAATAAATCGCGCGGCAATTCGCTTCCGCGAGAGCGTAGAAGATATGAATGCTATTAATTTGTAAGGCCAACGCAATGTTCTCATTTTAATTTATATATTCGTAAATTAAATATACACAAACCACAAAGAAAACTGTAAAGCAAATCTAAATAAATTAAATAAAATTTACAATATACAAAGAAGTTGAAATTGTGTTCTAACTTATATGCGGGAAGGTTTTTATTTCAGCTTTAAACTTTTTATGGGTGAAAATAATTGGATAATGAAAGAGAAATTTGAACATTTATCTTTCAGCTTACTTTTGGGTTTAAAAGTACTAAAAATCCTAAAAGGTCAAATTAAGTATAAAGTCTTAAAATTCAATCATAATCAATGAAATTGTTAATATTCAAAGGAAGATATTTCCCATGACATTTCATTTAAATGAACTTGTTTCTTTAGCTTAAATAATAACGAAATATTAATAATGAAGAATCTTTTCTATTTAATATATAATTAAACTTAAAAAATAATAAAGTTCAGTAAATAGTAAATACATGAAGAGACCTTTTTAATTTTATATCTAATTAAACTTAAAAATTTATAAATATCAGCTTAAAATCTGAACTTTCAGAAGCATTTTCTTCTCAATTAATATTCTCTGAATTTAATTGTTATTTTCCATTGAAAGTTTATCGTATTTTTCTCTTTAAATCCCTAGTAAACTTCTTCTCCTTGGCTTAATTTTAATTTTTCTCAAATTATCAACAATTGGTAATTAGTTTCCGACCCAATGAGAAGTGAAAAGCCCTGCCAAAAAATGTCTAATAAAATGTCTGCCATATTTAGGCGACAAAAACACACGATCTTTGAGTGGCCAAAGAACAGAAAGAGACACACAGCCGGCTGTCTTCCCAAAGAGTGCGCGGGGTTCTCAATTCTTCTGGGCCGTCTTCTGAGGCGACACGGCAATGCATTTCGGGCTGCCAGGCGCGACAGCTGAGACACACGGGAGCCGGCTGCGAGGAGAGGAGACGAGGGACTAGAAATCGAGGGGCAGATCAAGGGACTATGTGCAGACCCCCAGACAATTGCAAGGCGACCGTGTTGACACGATTTGACAGTAAGACAAACCCGAAACGAAAAGCAAATTTATAAACGACAAATTCGAAAAAAAAAGAATTAATGCAACTCGGAAAAGCAGACAAATTAACGCGCCAGAGAAAGCCCAAACAAAGAGAGAGAGGGGGGAAAACGCATTGCCACTGCCTTTGGCTTTGCCACTGCCACTGCCCCATTGCCGGCGACCTGGGGCAGATAATCACTTACAGAAATGTTGGGCTCGGGCTAAGCCCTTTTTGGAAACCCAAGGCGCTGGCCAAAACTTTCTTTCCATCAGTCTCGGTTTTTGTATCCGAATCCGTATATCTGTATCTGTATCTGCGGCTGTGACTGCCCCTTCTCCTGCTGCTGCTGCTGCTGCGTGCGCCCAATTTGTCTAGCTGCATTGTTGAGTACTTTGATTGATGAAAGCTAATTGCGCATGCACTCTACCAAAAAACCCCAAAAAAAAGTGAAAATGCCCTAAAACTTGTGGGTGTCGCTGGCCCTACGAAATAAGAGAGCCTTCAATTTAAAGCCCGACTTTGATAAGGGTTCTAAGCGGCTTACGGTGAAAGTTGTGGTCGCCCTTCCCTTGCAGCTAATGCAGCATCGAGTGGTGGCAGCACAGATGCAAGATGCATCTGGGTTTTGGCAAGCGAACAAAAATTGCCGCACAATTACTGTTCAACTAAGCGCCAAGCGAGCGCGGCGGCCACGAGGCGTATGAGTTATGAGCGGCGGCAGCGAAAAGTGATAAATTCGCATTCACAGCGAGAAGATGAGGCAGCATATACATTCGTGTATGCAATCTGGCAGCGCCTTTTTTTTCTTACCTGTCTTACCTGTGCCACAAGCTGATAAATGTTAATTGCTATAATGAAAGGGGCGGGGCTAAGACGTTGACAGGATTTGCATTAGGAAGGGAGCAAGTTGGGGGTAAATTAAGTGAACCTTAAGGGATTTAAAGGGTTGGAAAACTTAAGAAACATATCCAAATAAAGTAGGAAACAAGAATAAATTCAGTAAATGTAATATATAGATTAATAAGTAAATTATGGTGAGTTTTTTATTATTCATGTTAGTATCGTCTACGTGAAAAGTACCATTATTTAAGTTTAAATCTCTAAAAAGGGTTATTATTAAAAGATGAAAGATTAAACTCTTGCGATTACCGTCAATTTTAGTCTTTTTTTAAAAGCTCAATATTGAGGTGAACGGATTTAGATGCAGATCCCCAATCCCCGATGCCGAACCCGATTCAGTTGTCATCCAATCCATCTTTCACACTTCAGTTCCACTTTGTCCGCTGCGCATTGTTGTGCCTCCGTCATCTGGCTCTTCATCTGCAAGCTTAAATTTTTTTTTTAGCTGCAGCAACTATGGAAACCATAACGGAAAAAAGTGGGTTACTTCATTTTTATTTTCATGCCCCAGCACGGCGAAAGAGATAGAGATGGAGAGTGAGAGAGAGACCGACTTTACATCTATCTATCTATCTTTATTTTTGTTTCTTTTTAGCACAGATTGAGTAATAGTTAGTTGTTGTGTGTTTGGCTTATATTTTAAAGCCTGGCTTCGTACCCTCTCTTTTGCTTTGGTATTCGTTAGCCAGTTCGCCTGGCAACGGCGATCGTGCGGCCAACTTCGGTTTCACTTTCTATGCCGACTCCAGCGACAAACGGAGACTGACTTTTGCTATCTAATACAGCAGCGCGGCAACAACAATGGGGCATCTAGATGCAGGCAGAGAAAAAATTTGAGAGATTTTCCAATGTTGATTTAAAGAAAAATTAGTTCAAATAAATAGAGTGCTTTTTGTTACATTGCTTTAACAGAAAAAAGAGGGTCTAACTGGATATTTTGATTTGTAACATAAATATCCATAGATATTCTCAGGATTATGCTAGAAATTATAATTTAGAATACATTTAATTAATATATTCTATTAATATAGTATATTAAATGGACTCAAAATATTTTTAAGCCTGTAAAAATATTGAAAATTCACTGATAAAAAAGTTCAAGAATTTTGAATAAAGCCTGAAAATTCGTATTTTAGTCTTATTTGTAGAATTTAAAGTCTTATATTAAGATTATAATTTGAGAATACAAAAAATCTGGAAAATCTTATTCCTATTATAACAATTGAACTACACAACTTATTTAAAGTTTGTTTAACTAAAACTCCTATTTCAGTATCTTTAATATACAAGTATAAGTTTAAAGTTGAAATACCTTTAAGAACTTGGAAAATATTGTTCCTTAGAGCTAAAATTAGATATTATTTATTTATCAAATGTCGAGTAGTGATTACTATTTCTCCCTGTGTATTAGCAGCTAGCTCACCTCTTTTCCTTTGCGCTTTGATGTTTTCTTTCCACAATACATTGACTATTTTCTTTTCGACGACGCCATGTTTGCCGCTGTCTCAGTCTCAGTCTCAGTCTCAGAGTCAGTCTCCGGTCTCCGGTCTCAGTCCCGGTCTCGAACCCCAGGCCCAGAGACAGAGGCTCAGCTTCACTCTCAGCTCGCTGCAAAGTATCTGCATCGGTGCGAGTATCTGTATCTGAGAGTGTGGGTCTTATGTAATAGCCATGACTGCTGATGTTGTTGTTATTGTT
>VNJS01004353.1:0-14115 GCA_008042575.1 Drosophila watanabei
TGGGCGGTCGCGACGCTTTGATTATTAATTAAAATTAATATTTGGCAATGTTTGCACTGAAGGGAACTATTCCATTGATATATTGATGTTTGGAGATCGTCCTAAGGGCAAAGTTCATTGTCTTTGTTTCAAGTGGAAAATATTAAGTTAAAGGATAAGCTTTATTTGGATTATAAATGTGGCACACTTATGGATTTTTATAGACATATTAAAGTCTTCGTAAGGTCTCCTTAAAGTAAATTTATCATTTAAGAATGATGCCTACTTTTGGGCTGATTATGTATATCACAAAGGAAAATGTTTAAGATTTAGGTTCCTTTTTTATAATAATAGGAAATTATCTTATAAACAAAGTTTTAGAGTGATAAATAAAAATAATAATAAAATATCTGATCATCTTTTCGGCATTTTCCCCATACACACAATCTCTTCAATAAGCTCATTGCTATATAGCAACTCACATACAAAAGCTGATTGACACAGCAGCTCCAACTTAATGATCAGACCATATAGCTGTGAGCTTTATAACAATCAAATAATCTAACCGAAATTCAAACCATTATAAGGCTTACTTTCGGATTTAATCGCCATTAAATTATTTACTCCCCTCAACAGACACTTGAACAGGGTTATTCCAGAGCTTATCAAACGCATATCACTTTTTATTTATGCGCATCCGTTGCTGTGTACTTTCCTTAGGTTGAATATAAGCCAAACAAGAAGATTTATGGAGATAAGAGAAGTTTTGCTAGAGCTTATCGAAGATCCCAGCCGCAATGATAACCTTGCGAAGAAAAAACGGCATGACTTTTTTGCAAATTATCTATATCAAAAATGGAACCAGTATTATATGAAATATTGCAAGTAATAAGGTACTTATCAGCATGATTTTTGTTTGTTTATTAAAAACGTAATAAGGCATTTTAATGTTAATTTATTACAATCAGTTTTATTTATACTATATTTTATAGGATAATTTTAAATAATGTTTTGAAGGTGTTAATATTCTTTTTTAGAAAGATCTCAAACTAATTATTTTGCATTTAAGCCTATCCTCTATCTTAATGAGACTAGGAGCTAGGTGAGTCAATGACCTGAAACCGCTGTGACACCACTCGGTGGCTTTTGGATAACCGCACCACCATCCGACTGGGCCTAACCACTATTTTTTACATAATTCGCCGGGCTTTATTATTTGATGCCACAATCACAACACAACACGCTTCAATTGGAGATCTTGTCGCTGGCAAAAGTCGCAGATTTGCGCTAATAGTTCATGTCAAGACACTAAGCACATAGCGGGCTAATGCAAACACAACCCTCGAAATATGAGAACCCAAAAGCGAATCTATAGCCGAGGAATCCAGCTGGCACATATAGACAGACAGACGAGCAGTTGGTTGTCGTTCTTAGGGGAATATTTTAGCATCTTTATGAGCCTTAAACGAGATGGAAAGTTTGAAACTGAAGTCTAAACAAGAACAAACACAACTCGTGTTAGATTTTAATTATAGAACCAAATGTGTGTGTGTGTTCTTTGGGGGGATTACACACATTAGAAACTTGAACCGCTCCAACAACTAATAGAAACTAAATGATAGCTTAAATATTATTGAAACTGAGGTGAGAGAAGATTTAAGGTGTTACCCCTTTAGAAGTGTTAGTTCCTAGTACTTTGAAGTCATAGTTTCCTTTTCGCATCTGCAATTACCGGGTCTGCCTCCCACCTTGACGGTAATTACAGGCCAATTCTGCACTCGAACGCATATTCAATGCCAGAGCTTTGTTATCGATATATGATTATTGACTTTCCAGTGGCAATTATTTATAGTCTCTCGGCTAATTCGCCTCGTCAAGTGCCGCGCCGTGCTGAGATTTGATAACTGAGGCGAACCGCACCCCGGAATAGTGATAAGGTAAATGGCTAAATAAATACGCCTGATGAGCCAACACTCGAAATCAAGTGGAATATCCCAGAGCGTGTGCGGTCACTGTAATAATCTAGGATTTGCTTCCACCTCGGAAAATCACTCGAGAATCACTGTGCATGTCCACTATTACTACATACTACATACTGCCTCCGAAACCTGTCGTCGCCTGGGAAACTAGTTTCAGGTATCTGCGCTCCCTGTGCTCCCTGTTTACCTGCCTGAAATCCAGGTGAGCTGCCTCAGGTGGCACCTGCAGGCGGCCCTGCAAAAGATTAGACCAAGAACCAGGAACTGTGCTAATGCTAATTAATAATTAACATAATTAAACATAGATTGCTATGTCGTCAGAAAAAATGCATTGCGAATGAGCCATGGCAAGGCAAAAAAACTAATATCAACATCAATATTTATATCAAGATTTGTGTGCAGAGAGAAAAAATGGAATAGATGGAATTTCTTGCGATTGACTTAATTATTTGTAACTTTACATGCAAAATAAATTCTTATAGTTCAAGTGGCTTGACGTCACGCAAAAGTCTTGAATATATTCATTTAAGAAACATATATTCATATCCATTTAATCACGATTAAAAGTGTATAATTTAGCCCAGGAATATTAGTATTTTTAATGGAAAAATTATATGATTAAGGGATAACCTTTCCTAAGTACTAGATAAGTATTTATTACAGATCTATTTTTCTATTATTAATAATGTCATTTATCTATCTTTACTATACTAAACATATCAATAAAATAACAAATAAAACGTTAAACTTAAAATAAAGGTTACACTATTTTAATTAGCAGAGAAATTCAACTTATCCCAGAAATAATATATATAAACCAGATAAAAATACAGCTTATGCTATATTGATAAGATAGTAAAAGTGTGGAAATTTCGACATATTTTCTTGCCGTGTGATCGCTGCTCCTAAGACAAAGAAAGGAAAGGCCCGACCGGACCCGATAAGGCGCCGATCGGAGAGGCACAAACACCCGAGAGAGCTTCGCGTCGTCTGGGATCGGAGATCCCGCGTCACATATGCTGCCGGTCTATAAATTGGGGCGTCCAGACACACGCAGACTCAGTCGCAGAGCGCACCAGACCAGACCAGACCACGACCACAACTACGATCAGATCGAGCGTCGCCCCTTGCCTATCCGCGGGCCAAAAATAAACCAAAGTCATCGCACCGACGAATTAAATCGACAAAAAAAAAAGTCTGCAAAAAATAGAAAATACATTTCCATCTGCCAGCGTATCGATTCAGTGTCAAGTGGAAGCTGCGTAGTTGCCCGTTAGGAAAATTGTCAGGCCAAAACATCTTTCATGTCTTGCCAAAATCTTAGCTGCGTTCAGGCCAAAGACGTAAACAGCTGCCGCCGCACTCGCCAAGCAGCGATGTCAGCACTCTAACGCGAAGATAAAGGAAAAAAAACACACACACTTACAGAAATCCAGCGGATAGTAAAAATATCGGGAAGAAAATAAAAACAGCGAAAAAAAAATTAATAACTCATCGTCAGAGTCATTCGGGAGTGGAACAACTTTCCGGAGGCAAACAAAAACTTGAAAAAATTGATTTCCTTAGCCTTTTGCCAGCACCAACTGCATGGGTAAAGTTATGAGAGTGAATTCGTTACCGCCGCCCGCCCACAACTGCCACGCCCACGCCCGCTCCAAGCAACAACAGCAGCACAGGGAAAAACAATTGAAATTGAAGAAAATCGAAATCTATTTTATGTTCAGCAATTTGTGCAAGAGAAAAACTTTAACGGAGTATAATTTATTGACACTAAACCGAAGTCCGGAAAGTGAGTGAATTACCGCAGTGTAACCGCAGTGCATAGTGACAGTGATTATAAAGCGTTAATGAACATACATTTTTTAGAAAAATATTAGATCATTTTCGGTTAAAAATAAGCACATACCCATAAATAGCACCGGAAATACTTGACTTTAGTTAGAGATTTTTTACAACGGAGCGTGGGCAGTCAACGGAGTAAGGATAACAAGGAATAGAGGTGAGTTATGGTGTCTAAAATTAAAAATACTTAACTATTAAGTTGTAAAAAGGTAGTAAATCTTTAAGTGATTATTAAACTGAGTATGTATTGACAGAGTATTCAGTTAAATAAATAAGTTATGGTAGAAACCATTTTAGGATTTTTTCTTAAATATTTAATAAGTATAACTTGAACAATTACTCAATTTTTTGAGAGAAACAACACTGACTTATTTTTTTGTAATACTGGTATATTTTTAACTTGATTCTGTCTTACTTTTCGCTTAAATTTAAGCATGGGAAAAATCAATAAAAAATATATGCCTTTAATCGGTTATTTTCAATTAACTTTTTTATTTATTAGTATATTTCGGTTATATCGGTTATTTTCAATTAATTCTATAACACGGAACTTATTAATTTAATTTAACAAATCTACATAATATCGAGACATTAACACACCACATTTTAATGGGCTTTTTATGCTAGTCCCCCATTAGCCACAATTTATATTTTAAGAAAATAAACAGCCTATTAATTAAGCTATATAACCAATATACGTCAGCTTTCTTTGTTCCCGCATTTTAGTTAATGCAAAATACAAAATCTCTGTCGAATTTTCTCCCATAATTAAAGGAGAAGTAATACAGTAATAACACGGTTCATGCCTGCGCACAATAAGAAGATCAATTACGGCTCAATTGGCGGTTAATTAAACTGCCTATATGTTTGGGCCATTCGGTTCGCACGCCCACAATAAAGTAATATGCATTTTAAGCAGCAGTTTAATAATCATGTTAATTACAAAACGGTTTAATCGCCACGAAACAAAAATGAGGGAAAACAACATCAGAAGCAACCACAATGAAATTCAACTGACGAAGACGTGTGAATCTCACATAAATTACTCTGAAACAACCCACAGTTAGTATAGAAAAACTATTTCCCATTTCCTTAAAAAAGACCCAAGAAAATCCCCAAAATAACCTTGACCTTATTAGCGAGAATGATTCACGCGAGAGTTGTCAACTGCGGAATGCTTATCAAGTGACTTCCTAATAGTAACAGGCAATTAATGCCAGCGGCGTCTTAATTAATTTGAAAAGCTCGTCAGTTGGGTAAGTTTTTGTTGCCCCCTTGTTTATTTAAACATTTATTGACCTAGTCTGTGGCGATTTGATTATGAACCGTGGCTTCTGCGAATATATATGTACGTGTTTATGCATATTCAAGCCAAAACTGCCGGTCATCTAGCCTGAGGAGATCTGAGATTTACAGAGAAAGGGATTAGACCAGAAGACATTTCATTGTTCCCCCAGATGACCAGCAACTTGTCTCAATTACCACGGATGTGCGACAATGTGATCAGACAGACACAACAAGGCGGGCTGCCGGCGTTTAAATTAGATGTTTTGTATTTCAAATTTATTCGAGCTTTTATTATTATTGTATTTTATTATTCTTGTTGCTGTTGCTATTGTTGTTGTTAGTGCTCCTCACACGTATGGGAGCAGATAAGTTTGGTTTGGTCAATGGCTCTGGCCGGAGACTCGCAGATTCGTGGATTCGGAGACCCAGACTCAGTTGCTATTTGGACACGCGACGTTTTGGTTGTAGGAAAGTTTCGTGCCGTGCCGCCGTTCGTTAAAGCTGATCGCCCGCGAAGATACAATTGATCCCAATATAAGCCGCTGAACCGTCAATTTGCAAAAGTGTCCGCTTGCCACAATTCGAAAATGTGGCTGATTGTCAAGTTCAAGCAAAAGAGAAACTGACCGATCAAAGAGTAGTGGTTAAATCTATTGAAATTGTGATATTTTATAATTAAGAAAAAAGTGATTAAAAATATATAAAAGTGTGATATAAGATAATTAGGTAATTAAAGTAAGTTGCAAAGTCACAAGGAGTGTTTTTAAGAGTTTAAGTTTTAAAGCAAGACATGCTCTGCTCCCTTTTCATAAGTTTTGCACTAAAAAATGTTTCTAATTACACACATAAAATTTATTTGGTGAATTTAAAATTCAATTTAGATTTCAGCATACAAAAAATTTAAGTTATTGTCAAGCTATATTTTTAAACGAAATGCTATTAAAGTTAGCACTCCATCTATTCATATGTTATTACATGAAAACTATTATTAAATATTATAATTCCTAAGAAATCGTTCAGTATTCTCTTTCTACTAAATGATTATTTATTTTACGATGGAAAATTACTGAGCAAATGTACATAAACTCATAATGACTTTCAATATTTTCCTTAATCCCTTTGATTATTTATAAGCAATATCCACTTCTTCCCTACTTCAATTTCAAAGAAACAATGTATATGTTATTATCCAACTAAGAAGCACATTTTGCTCTTAAGAAAGCTATCAGTGTTCGCATTCAGACATGTGTGTATATTTATTTAATTAGGTTTGTGAACCCATTTCGGGCTCAGCTTCGCATCGATTCAGATTTCGCTATTCCCGATAAGCGTCGCTCGAATCAGAGAACTCACTCTCGATTTTCCTGCGCTGTGATTGAATTTGTTTGTAAACAAATAGCAGCGTTCAGGGTTCGGGCTTTATGGTCAGTCGCAAAGTGACACAAATCGAGGGCCTCGCTGCAATTGAATCGGAATTGTAAATTGAAATTCATATTTCGCCACTGCCAATGCACTGTGGCCGCGCAGCTCAATTAATCTGAGATCTTTGGCGCTTCTTCGACGTGCCGCACCAGATGTTTCTAGTTTAAATAATCGGTTCAATGTCTTCGCGTTCCGGGCTCTGGGCTGAGATGGGAAAACAGCACGATTCTCGTTTGGTAATTAAAGATTGCCATAAGCAATTTAAGCCCAGATGTGAACTGTTAGATTTTCGGATGATGTCGGATGTCGGAGACAGTTAGCAGTCGACTTTAGGTCACATTTTTTGTAGTTTTTTGTTTTGTTTTTATAAATAAACTGCATTCTTTTTATTTTTAAAGCCATAGCGGAATTTTTATCTTGTTTTTTTTGCTAATCCATCAATTTTGCAGGAAATTCTTAATTAAGAATCATATTTTTTGGAACAGACATTTTTTAGTCGACAGAATTTTCGTATTACTAGGGGATAAACTCTTAAATAATTATTTTATTTAAAAAATGCGATTGATTTGTTTTCTCCAGATGGAGTTCACATCATTCTTTTAATTTTAAATATCAGTGCATTAAAATATTAAGGGATCATAATATTCTCTTATCGAAAACTGCAATATAATTTTCATTACCAAAATGGTTACTTAAAGTTTAAATTTTCACTCAATAAAAACTGGTAAACACTTGTTAATCAAGATGCATGGGTTTATTCCGAATTCCCTTGGATCATATATTAGGCATTATTTTACTAATTAACTTAGTTAACGTAATTAAACGTTTAATAGCAGAAAAGGCTTAGTATGTGTATTTTAATTTCTTTAAACATGCAGGAAGCCCCTGGTACAGATAATTAATTATAATTATTTAATTATACTTTTCACTTTGCTTTACAGTGTGCATATATTTACATTAATAAATAAATTTATATAAATATATACTTACTGCTTCTATATTTTATCCACAGTATCAATTAACCTTCGATCAATATGGTTGGCGTTGCGGCAGACGCCTCGCAGGCGAACCAGCTGTCCTCGGCAAAGAATCCAATGATCAAGTACATGCTCAAGACTCGGGAGAATCATGCCCGGGAGCAGGATGAGGACTACTCCCACGTCTTCCGCCGGAAGACGCGCTTCGAGATGTTTCGGCTATCCGCCATTGCCATGGCCATTGAGTTTGCCTACGCGGCGGAGACGAGCTTCGTGTCCCCGATCCTTTTGCAGATTGGCGTGGATCACAAGCATATGTCCATGACGTGGGGACTGTCTCCCTTGATCGGGTTCTTTGTGTCCCCATTACTGGGAAGTATTAGTGATCGTTGTAAGCTGCGCTGGGGTCGCCGACGCCCTATCATTTCGATTTTATCTTTCGGAATCCTGTGCGGCCTTATCCTGGTGCCATATGGCAAGGATC
Organism: Drosophila watanabei; assembly: GCA_008042575.1. Classification (NCBI taxonomy): domain Eukaryota; kingdom Metazoa; phylum Arthropoda; class Insecta; order Diptera; family Drosophilidae; genus Drosophila; species Drosophila watanabei. The sequence continues at coordinate 7,971 of VNJS01004353.1, forward strand.
TGGGTGTGCTGCTAGGCGATGTGGGCTACACTTATGCGGATACAGCCCTAAATATCACCAATACCATTGGCGACGGGGCAGTGGCTGCCTTGACTGCGAGTAACCCCGAATCTGGACCATCAGCCTCCGACTTTAAGTTTGCCGTGATCCTTACGATTCTGGGAATGGTCCTGCTGGACTTCGATGCGGACACCTGCCAGACACCAGCCCGCACTTATCTGCTGGACATGTGTGTGCCCGAGGAGCAGCCGAAGGCGATGACCATGTTCGCGCTCTTTGCGGGATTCGGAGGAACTATTGGCTATGCCATCGGAGGCATTGACTGGGAGACGACGCACATTGGCACCTTTATGGGCGGAAATATACCAACTGTATTCACCTTGGTGACCATTATTTTTGTGATTTGCTACTTGATCACAGTGACCACTTTCAAGGAGATTCCCCTGCCCCTCATTGAGCAGGACGAGCTGCTGCGACCGCTCTCCGAGGCGGCCATCAAGCGGGAGCTAAAGAAGAAAAACAATGCCATCTACTACATCCAGGAGACCACTCAGCTGGAGCTCCAAATGGCCGCCGATGATCCCAAGCGAGTGGAGGCCCTTCAGGGAAGCTATCAAAATGGCTACTCGCCGGCTTTGGCCAAGCAGGCCAAGGCCCAGGATGTGGAGCTACAGTCTAGTGCGGAGCCACCGGTCTCCCTGAAGTCCTATCTGAAAAGCATCTTTATCATGCCCTACTCGATGCGGATGCTGGCCCTGACCAATCTCTTCTGTTGGATGGGTCATGTTACCTACTGTCTGTACTTTACGGACTTTGTGGGCGAGGCAGTGTTCCATGGGGATCCGACAGCTCCTCCCAACTCGGAGGCAGCTCAGAATTACGAGGAGGGCGTCCGCTTCGGTTGCTGGGGCATGGCCATATATGCCTTCTCCTGCTCTATATACTCATTGTCTGTGACAAAGTTGATGAAGTGGTTCGGGTAAGTAACAAAAAATATTCAAATATTTTATCTTTTATAAAACTCATTCATAAGTAATTAAATGTGTATTAATTTATACCAAAAGCTATTAGATCTTTGGTTATAGAATTTGGTTATTTTGCTGCTTTGGCTTTTGGTTATTTTTTTTATAGCAAAGACCTTGTAATGACAATAATTTATACAGAATGACTTGCTGATTCTGGTTAAAAATTTAAACTACTTAAATGAAGAACTAGCTGGTTTTTAAAGCCTTGACTATGTTTACTTTAATTTACTAAAATCCAAGGCTATATTATTTAAAAGCGGATATAAATTGAAATCAAATCGATTAAATTATGCGTAAAGCTCTTTGATAACACTTTTTTAAAATATAAATTAAATGCTTAGCTTCTTTGAATAAAATATATATATATATCATAAAATTTAGTTTATATAATATTTATATATTTATTTATTTGTGAAGAATTTTATAAGAAAAAAGATTAAGAAGGGAAACTAACTTTTTGAAGCTCTTGCAGTTTGACTCTGGATCATAAAAATCGCTCAAAACTCAGCCAAAAATGCATTAATTTTAACTCGGAAAGCTATTTTATGAGATTTTGTTTTAGATTAAGAAACCAAATTAATTTAATATTTTTAAAATTTACCCAAAAATCTTTTAATATTTTAGAACCAAGGCTGTCTATATAAGTGGCATGATCTACTATGGCATTGGTATGCTGGTCCTGGGCTTGTGGCCCACAAAATGGGGTGTCCTGCTGTTCAGTACCTCGGCGGGTATTCTCTACGGAACAATATTTACGGTGCCTTTTATTCTGGTGGCCAACTACCATGCCAAAAATTGTGTAAGTAAAAATCGAATCGTAACCATTTGTGATTTCTGATTTCTGTCATATTTTTATTCATTTATTTTGTTTTGCGTGCCCCGCAGTTCTGTGTGAAAAATGGCGAGACGGTACCATTGAAACAGGCCCGAGGTCTGGGCACAGATGTGGCCATTATCAGCAGCATGGTCTTTATTGCCCAGCTGATTGTGTCGCTCTCCGTGGGACCACTCGTTTCCTGGATGGACACCACCTGTGCCGTGCTCTACGCCTCCACCTTCCTCTCCTTCTTGGCGGCCATCTCGGCCATGTTTGTGCTATATGTCTAACGAGATTGATTAAAACACCGATATCATACTTTGATTTTACGTAGCGTAATGCTTAGCTAGCTTTTTGTATCTTTGCCTACTTTTCGGCAGTATCTGCGACTGCACTCATAATGTTGTGGCATACTTTAAGGATGACGCGTTATGGTTATTGTATTTGCTTAAAGAAATTCTAATTATTTTTTTAAGGAGACAATAAATACTTTGAAACTGTAAAGCGGAGTTTCTGATTGTGTTAAATGGAAATATAATGTTTAGTATAATAAATAAATATTTTGAATGGCTTAAAAACATAATAAGCTCCCTTAAGTGACCCCATTCTTATTTCTTGGCCTTTTTAAATGCTTTTTATTCGCAAGACAAGGAGCTGAAGGGCGGATATTAGTTTTTACGCTCGTGCGTGGCATTCAAATGCAACTTTTAATTTCCTCAAGTGCAATTTTTTCCCAGATGCTGCCAATTTCCTCCTCAGCAGCTGCACATGCCACCCCCTCGCACCCACCGCTCCCTTTGGCATTCTTGTAGGTGTCAGATACACATTTCCGTTGTCGCCAGAGTGATAAATAGCATTTAATAATTTTCCTTGAGCTCAGCTCAGGTTTATAGTGCGAATAAAGCAATTAAAGCTTATTTCTTAGCCAAGATAAAGAAGGCGAAAAGCAAACGACAATGGGTATATAAACAATGATTGAGGAAAAGTAAAAAATAGCATAGCTTATTGTCTGTCAGAGAAGATGAAGAAAATGCTGCAATAAAACTAAAGAAAATAATACACAATACGCATGCAATCGCAATAGAAAAGCCATGAAAAGTGAAAATGGACGACAAAAGGCGAAGTTCTCATCAAATTGAAAATAAATTCCCAAACGACATATCCTTAGAATGTCGTGCACTAGCGCCAAGTATCGGCTTTAAAAACTTTGACAATCACACACGGCGTATGCGTAATGCGAGACCCTGTGAGCACGCCTCGTTTTCTTTCCCTCCACCCACTCCACTAAAGCGCAAACAAATTGAGTTTATCGGCGGCTACAAATCTACAGGAAGCACACAATCATTCATCATAAGACCCAAAACCCTGTCCCTTTCCCTGCGAGCACTAAAAAATATTTACATTTGTCTTGAGCTCATTTCGCAATCCGAGCCAGCAATCGCTAGGGGTTTGCCAGCAAATCAACAAGCCACGTCGGGTAGTCAGTCGTTGCCGTGCGGGTGTATGTAATAAGCCGAAATGCAAAAGCCGTCGCAAATCAACAAAGGTAAATTCATTTCAGATTTGATTTTCGGGGCCCCTGGAAAAAGGGAAACACGTGCACCGTTTATCCCCAACTCTCTCAGTTTGTCCCGAGATACAAAGATACTACATGTATCCCTGAGACGCTTGATGCTGACGATCTGTGACGTAAGTCCGCCATCTCATGCGTGCCGGAAGTGCAGACCCCAACCCCTCTCTCCCCCTCTGAATACTTCAACTATATAAGGAAAGTGCCGAGTCGAAAGCCAGAGCATATGCATTAGCATTGTTTACCTGCGGACGAGGATTGCCAACGAAATGGGAGGCTAAGCCGCTGACAAGCGTGCAGGATATTGCCAAGGTAGCTTCCTGACTTAACACTTTGGAAAATAAGAGCAATTTTAGTACCTTTTTAGATGTAAATATTTAAATATGTATGAACTCATAAATCAGATACTTCGATCTTACTATGGTTTATATTGATTTTTAGTCAAGTAAAAAATAGTTTACCATTAAAAAAAAACATAAATCATATTTAAAAACCAGATTTTTAATCAAAATTCAATTTTCAATGCATTTTGCATTTCTAGGTGTGACTATGACTTGTGCACCTTAGAAACCGCAGCTAAACGACAGTCTGCATAGGAAGTTGTCGAGATATTTATTGCTTGGCTCACACAGCGGTTCACTGACCTCCAGATGGGCAGCTATCACAATTTATTGGGATCTGGGAAGCGTTGGGTTAAGACCCCGACCGCCCTAACGCGTTAGTGCTGATGGTGAGCCTTCAGTCAACACGCTTGACACCTTTGGCCCCGGCGCCTTCAATCATAATTTATATGCAAATTATTTCGGTACAATTTTTTCCCACCAGAGACGCTTAACTTTTAACTCTTTCGGTGATGCTCCCTCCGCCCTCTAGCCTCCCTTCTTGTTGCTTTTTCTTTCTGCTGCCGGAAGCGTGCCGCCATTTTATAAACATTTTAGTGAAATAAAAATGGCAGTCCAAGCAGCGGAAGAAGGAGCCAAGTTGGGAGAGGAAAGCGCGATAGGGGGGCGGATGGAGAGAAAATAAATGGTTTAAGGGTTTCCGCTGGCACCCCCGAAGTGATGGCATGTCAAGCCGGGCGACATGTGCAATAAAAGGGAAATAATATGCAAATGCAATTATAAGCAACTGGCTGCGATATGAGCAAGACATCCGCATCCGGATCCGGATCCGCATCCGCGTCAGCTTCAGCTTGATGTGGATGCGAGTGCGGACGTTGAAGCTGGAGCTGGAGCTGGAGCTGGAACTCGAGCTGAAGCCAAGCGCAAAAAACCGCAAAAAGTTTTGCATTTTTTGTTTGGCGCATTTTCAGTTAACTTAATTTTCATAGCATAAACAAGAAGCGGGGCAAAAACTGCTCGAGAGTAATTTGATTGAAATTTGAATATATGAATTTGCATTGTGTTTTGTTGCTGCGGCAAAGTCGATTAATCCCCGGCTTGTTTGTGTGTATATGGAGGGGATGAAATTAATGAGACAGTTCCAGGAAGGGCTCTTATCGAGTATATTATTTGTTATTATATTAAAAATCGATATTTTTAGTTTAAGAATTCGGAGACGCTGCTGTCTGTGCTCGGTAAACAAAGTAGTAATTAAATGTAATATTTTACGCTGGGCCTTAACTTTTTAAATAAATAAATCACTGTAGAAAAATAATATAACTCAATCGTTAATCAGTCTTTTTACAAGTTGAAATTCAATTCAAACTAATTTTTAAAACAATAATCATATATTATAATCATAAATTATCTAAAAAATTAGTTAAGTGTAATTTAAAACCGGAATAATTAGCATGTGATATTAGAGATTGTTAAAAGACAAAAAATCAAGAAGATATGCTAGGTAAAATTTATGGAATGCATTTACAAATTAATCGCTAATATCAAAAAACCGATAAGCATTCACGCATCATATTAGTGATGTGTTAAATTCGATTACTGTAGATATAGAAAAAAAGCATATCAAAATCACTGTCTCTCAAAACCTTTTTACCTTTATTTATAAATCAATATGGCTCAAAATTTAATGAAACTGACAAATGTTTATAAAACCGATACTAAAAAGTGAATTCCTTCAACACTTACACTTTAAATTGCAAGTTGCAGGATGCCTAATAGAATGCTTCGATAAAGTTTTGCTAGGAAATCAGAGAAACTAACACGAGCCATAAATTAAGAAGGCGACATTTCCAGCAGAAGCAGCATTCGTGCCTGTTTGATGTGAAACTTTTGCTGGTGTTCGGCCCGAAAATCCGGACGTGGCCAGCAGCCTGTCCTAGCCGCCCGCTGCCCGCCGCCCGCCGACCGTGGCCCGTGGCCCCTAGCTTGGACTTGTGTCCGGACTTTCGCCCCGACTGTCGGACTGTCCGACGGGCTGCCAGCCTGCCAGGCTGCCTGCCTGATACATGAAATGTAATAAATTTCGTTATCTATGCATTATTTATGTCGTAATTTGGTATTTTAGCCCAAAACAGAAAAATGAAAAGCGTCGAGCAATGGCTGGCAGGACGTCCATGTCCGGATCCAGGACCCTGGCTACTAGCAGGACATCCACCAGGACAGCCCTGGCATCGGGTCAACATTACACATTTTCACTAGCCATGACCGTGTGTCTGTGTGAAGACGCATAAATTACACTTGCACCCGGCCGCACTTGTGATGTGTGCAAAATATATATTTTAAATGAAATTTTTCGCCACGTCCAATGAAATTTGTCCCACTCGCCCCCTCCCCC
>VNJS01004362.1:0-27297 GCA_008042575.1 Drosophila watanabei
GCCTATCCTGCAAATCTCGCTTCCTACCGGTTGTAACTAAATTCAACTCTCCTAGCTTCGCGCGCAAATCCTCACATCTCATTGACATTATTTCTTCGAGCTGCATTTTGAAATTATATACAGTAATTGATGTTAACTTAACAATAACAATAGGTTTTTACAATGATTTCGACTTGCTTACGTTTCAGTTAATTAACTCTTCAAATTTCATACATACAGTCTGCTTAACACTGCTTCCCAGCCTCTTCCAATTAGATTTTTTCGATCTAATTTCCTTGCACCCCTTCCGATGCACTGCTTTCGTGACTGCTTCACCGCCAACTGCTTCGCTAAGATCTGCTCGCCAACTGCTTTACCGCCAATTGCTTCAGATTTCGCCACCACGCTATGCTTGTCGCTGCTTGTCCGCCTGTGCTCTTCCACGATGATCCAATCGCCAATTGCTTTACCGCCAACTGCTCCAGATTTCGTCACCTCGCCTCTGCCTTTTCAGTCCTTGCCTCACGCTCCTGACTTGCTCCGCTCGCCTCTGCCTGTCGCTGCTTCCAACGCCCTCCACAGATCAGCCTTTGCAAATTCAGTTCTCCGTGACCGGCCCAATCTCAGACTGCCGCTCTGACGATATTAGACGCACTGCCTCCTGGACTCCAGCCGCTGCATTCACACGCGTTTCATCTGCGTGTCTTCCAGCTCGTCTCAAATGCGCTCACACATGCAAAACTCTGCTCTCCGCCAATTTCACCACAAACGGCAATCTTTTACATCTGCATGTATGTGTGAAAACGCTGCACTTCTGCACGCTCCAATTGTCTGGCACTTATGTTTGGTTAAATTCCCGGACGAGCCCCCAAATTGTAGGAATTTATTAATTCACTGTTTATTTTAGGAATTTAGTTTAAACATAAGTGCTTATTTCTTAGTTTGACAATGTTCTTTTTCAATTAACTTTCACGAGCTCTTTCTTGTACCACTTCTTCTCTGCGTGATCTCTCAGTAGTGATGACAAAATTCAACTTATCGATATAACTTAAGAACTGCCGATTAGTATTTTTGAAGGCATGTAGTTGCCAGATAACTTAGCCCGCTTCGAGTCTGACGCAAAGGAAACCCGCCTGTTTCAAATCCCACATATATTCTAAAAGTAAAATAAATTTAAAACCCTTTTTGTTTTGGTTCAACTTATGAAAATAGTGTTGAATTTACTTTAAAGAAAATCTTATTATTTCTTTTATGATATCTTTTATTTTCGACTTCTTTATCAGCGATTTCTTTCAGTGCCAAAGCTAGAGCAAATATATGCATAAACACAAACACTTCCGCCCCAAAAAACACACACTCACACACAACCCACAGATGTCTGTGACGGGAAATTGATTTCAATCAATCAAATGTTGTGATTACTTTGCTGGCGAGCAACTCCCGATCCCAATGCCAGACGGTGTGTGTGGAGGCCATTAGCAATAATTTACTTAAAGGCTTAAAGGGAATCGGAGACACAAGTGTCAACTGGTAAATAGACGCCTTTTTGGGGTCAGATCTGCCTTGCGGTTCAGAGAGAGATTCTTAGAATGAGACTGGTTTTGCATTTGAAGTTGTTATTTAGGAAGGTCCGCTTTGGAAACTCAATCTTAACAAATATATAACTCAATTACTTTGGTATTTGATGTTTAAATGTCATATTAATTAATTTCTCTTAGTTCCTTATTTCTTCCAGCCTAGTTTATAGGGCCTACAAGCAACAAATAAATAAGGAATAAATGTGGCTCTTATGCACATACCTTATTACATTACGTATACGCACTGTGGCCCCCAAAGGCTTTAATTAACTTGTTTAAAGATCGATTTAAATTAAGAATTACTTTAAAATATTTATCTTCAAAATAATTTCTTAAATTTAATGCAATTTAAAAATCTAAGACTAATGATTTACTAAATTTCCGCTTTCAATTGCATTTTGAGTTTCCAGACAGAGAAACTTCAACCTGCGAGCAGCTGCAGTTCACTTTTTCTCCTTCTGACTGGCTGCTTTGTTGACGCTTCCATTCCTTTTTATGATAAATTGATTGATATTTGAATTTAATGATAAGCCCAACCCTGAAGCTGTATAGTTTGGTGAGAAATGAGAGGTTGCAGGGGACGACCAGACGACCAGTTGGCAATTCAATTTTCCTGGCCTTTCCTGGCCATTTTTCAACTTCAACGACAGTGGCAGCCGCGTGTCTTTGGCTTCTATACTGTGTCTTGTGGAATATGCAAATTTTCTTGCCACATTTTTTCAACCTTTCTTGGTTTTTTTCTTTTTTCCTGTTGCTGTTGTCGGAGTCATCTTTGATAAGCAAACTTTTGCACTGATAATGATATTTTTATAGTGCGTTGACGAGCTCAAAAGGCATTAGGCGGGGAGATGCTGTATTCCCTGTATACTGGGACTTGAAATGTGTGGGGAATATGTATAATTAAATTTTTAACACTTGAAATACAGCAAAATAAGTGTGAAAATTACTTTAAAGTTTAAATTTGTTGAAAATAAATTTATTCTAAGTTCAAGTTTATTTTGTTTCTTGAATAAAATCAAAATTAATTTAAAAAATCTCTCAAAAATCGATTGGAATAATATATATTAAAGGGAACTCCCATAATCGGCTATGACCAATATAAAGGACCTACTTTTTTTCGGCTTTTGTCACCAGTCCCTTGAAGGAAACTAACGGCAATTTGTGGCAATGCCGACGATTGGCAATCGATTTATAGGCCAATTTGCATAATCATTAAGTTCACATGCCGCCGCACAAACACACACAGATGCTTACCTTACACACGCGCGCACACTCACTCACACAAACACACATACTAGCAATAACTTTTACTTGAGTTCCAGCAAAAACAGGAGCTCTCAGAGAGAGAGAAAAAAAAGGTTGGCATACAATTTTTGCTTGAATTTTTTATGCGAAATTGATTTTCCCCAACGCATTGCGGCTGCTTACCTTCTTTTTTTCCTCCTTCGCCATAGAGCTTCCGCCCCAGACGGGCACCGCCCACATTTGGATATGTCATGTATATTTACCTTTATCGACTGCCTCCCATTTTCCTGAGCAATCTGAGCATGACTTTTCCACTGGCACTAAGGAAAAAAGGAAAATATATCAATGTGTGTGCTGAAGTTTTAAAATTTCCTAATACTCATAATAGAATATTACTTAAAAAAGTATATCAATTGCTTTCTAAGTTCTTCAAAATATATTCTGTAACAATATTTCTCAAAAACAAAAGCAAAATAAATCAAACACTTTGGCATTTATTAAATATATTAAGTATTTAGCTTTATTTTAAAATACACCAAATTATACATTCTTGTTCTACCATATTTATTTCCTTCTTTTTCATGTACTATATTACCCAAAAGTAAACCTTATTTTCTCGAAGTGCCATTCGGTATAAATAAAAATGATATAAAATCAAGTAAAAAGGGAAAGTTTAGCTGCGAGTTAAATTTTCATAAATATCTCTTTCTCTCTACCTTCACCTGGCTACGAAAATTGCTTAAACTCCTGATGGCCAAAGTCCGTTTTGGCCTCATTAAAGCGCCTCCGGTCCGAACCGGGCCACTGAATTATTTATAATACTCTCGCTCAGCCCAAGACATCGCATATCCCTCAGCATGGTAATGTGCCAGGGCCAAGTTGTCTTTTCAAGTATATATATACGAATATATATATATATATATATATAGTATTCCTCGTAAGTCGCTCTTCTGAGGTGTGTGCCCATCCCCCGGGGCTGGTCAGAAGAAGTTGAATAGGAAGTTCTTCAAATTATGCCAGAAGCAGTCAAAAATATAAGAAAAAAAAAAGAAGTCGTTGGAAGGAAAAGCTAAGAAAATTGGTCGGTAGGAAGCTTGCTTTTGGCCTTTTATTTCAAATTCTCTGCTATGTATTTAGGCTCATATTCCACGTCCAACTAGAGGCAGCCAATATTTTAGCTTAACTTTTTTGTCTCGGCCTCGGGGCAATAGGCAAATTTTTTCGAGGCCAAAATGTGCTACTATTCGAAAGAAAGTGGAATTGGGAACGATACTCAAATATTAATGCGGGTCTTGAGCACACAAGAGAGGAGAATGAATGTGATATAAGCTAGTGCAATTATAATGGGGGCATTCTTTTGTATAATATGGTCAAGATCTGTGAATAAATCATCACAAGAAAAAAATATATAATATCCAATTAACAAAAGTGCAGGAAGCTTATTTAAACAATATTTTCTTTTCATATTTTTATCTGTGTTTATTTTTTAAATACCTCTCAGCTATTTTAAATTAAATAAAATACAAATTTTCGCAACTCATAGAATTACCTATGGAGTAATCTTAAGTACAAAATATTCCCAGTAATTTTAAGCGTATTATCTCTAATAAAAATCCCATACACCTTATTTTTCCCCCAGAAAATCCAAATGAATTTCTCGCACATTTTACACCTCTTTAAGGAATTAAACCGCTTTTCATCTTATGTTACTCCCACATTCCTCCTCCGTCTTGACTGCATAATTCATATGGCAAAAGGGCCGGATCCTAAGTAAAAGTTGGCCTGCCTGCAAGTTGGCTCAAAGGGCCCCGTACTTGGCATCGCCTTAAGCCGTCTTTTCAGCGCCGCAAATTGCATTTAACGCATTAATTTGACGCCTTTACCGCCGCGCCACCACTGGATTCAGGGCCTAAGGGAGGCGCTTAGCTTTCCACCTTCTTAATTATAGCGCAAGATGATCTAGGGGCCTATTCCGGCACAATGTTTCTTTTCAATTTCCAAGAGCCAAGAGGACACAATTGAAATATTACCATTTGATAGCTAAGTAAACTCCGGGGATGCGTCGGGGTCACCAATTGCGGCTTCCGCCAGGGGAGGAAAGGCACTTGAAAAAATTCCAAAGAATGTGCTTTGTGATATTTTATTGTTTTAATATTATTCAAAGCTATTAGTTGGTATTCTTCCCCTTTAATTTTAGTAACATATAAGTAAGAAAAATATGCTTAAAATATTTTCTCCATCTTTACAATATATCTTTCTTTAAATATCTATTTTTTACAAGTGTGACATTCCATGGCCCATTCCCTTGCCTTTATTTCCTCATTCCTCACCTGATTCGCGTTGACTTTTGGCCCTCAGTGTGCGCGCTTTGATGTCTTGCGGTGGCTTTTCCGCCGGGAAAATCTCTCGAGAAGGAGGGGCGGAGGGCAGAGAGGCAACCTGACCCGGCGCGGAAATTGTGCGCCGCAATCTCTTAAGACCGGCGACAAATATACTTGGCCTGGCGTTCGTTCGAGAATCAGGATTTTGGGTTTGGGGGTCCTGGGCTTTAGGCATTACCAAGATTTAACAACAACTTCTGGGCTTTTGTCGTCGGCTGTCTTCCGTCGGTTGTCTTCCGTCTGTCTGCGGGTTAAACGATGCGAGTGAACCCAGGTAGAAGAGGAGGACACGGCGCTCGTAAATAATTAATCTGCCCGCAAAGTGCGATTATCAAAGTGTTGGAAAAATGTTAAATAGCTCCCCAGGGCGGTGATGCCGCCAACAACATTAAAATGTGGCGACATTTTGGCCCTGAGCACTCTAAAAAAAATCACAGAGACTAAAATAAGACGGAAGAGGAGGAGAAATTAAAACTAACGGAGATGTCGAGCAATATTTATAATTAATTAATAAAAGAAATCAAATCCTATTATTTTTATTCCTTTATTTACTAATTTTAATATTTTTATAGTAAATAAATTAAAGAAATATTGCATGTCTGCTCAATTCTCATCCTCCTTTCTATAATATTCCAAGAGATATTTATAAACTTTTCTTCAGTGTGGCCTTTGGCTGTAAGGACATTTACCCGCTGGCCATTCGACTCGAAGCTCTTGATATTTTTCGACTGCTTCAGTTGATGTTTTTCAATTATGCAAATAAAGGGATTAATTTGTTGCGGCTCTCGAGGAAAAGGGGGCCGAGGGGTTTGTGGGCGGAGCTGGCAACCCCTGAAAATTGTTTTAAAGAATGCGCCTGGCGCTGATAAAAGTTTGTCTCAGCCGAGTTTTCCTTCCCCACACTCCCGCACGTTTTCTTTTCTCGGAGATAGCAAACTGTGCGACAACTATAAAAATTTCAATTACAAAAAGGGGGTAGAGTAGGGGGTTTTTTGCAGAAGGAAAGGGGAGTCAGGAGGCGAAGGCAGGAGAAGCAACTTCCCCAAAATTGACTTCATTAAAGTTGAAACAATTTTTGCGTGCGGACAAGTCGTCTATTTGGACGTGTGAAAATGACAAAGAAATATTTGAGATGGAAAAAATAAGAATTTCTTAAAGAACTTTAATATAAAATAGAAGTTTAATAAATAAGTAAATCTAAAATATATATTAAATTGGATATATGCTTGGATATTGACTTGGTATCTTATATATTTATATTTAAAGAGATCTTGGGCCTACATGCAATACAAATACTTTGAAAGTTTCGCTTCATATAATTTTATTTGTCTCCCAATTTCGTTTGGTGTCAATTTCAGCTGCGTGCGTGCTGTTTTTCTGGTTCCTTAACATTTGTCTTACCCCTTTTTAGCCCCCATTTCATTTGCTCTTTCAATTGTCAGTTCAGCTGGAAGTGGCTGTTGAGTATTAGGTCTAAATGGCGAATTACAAACATTCCGACAAAAAAGGGAAGAAGTGCCATCAAGGAACTCTTTATGGTGATATGGTGAGAATGGGTGCGGGTGTGGCACGGAGTGGAGCGGAGAGGGTTACGTACGGGGTGGGCGTTGCACAAATTAAACCCGAATGAAAATTAAACGATGCATGAAATTACTTTGCTTTTTTTTTTTTTTTTTGTAACTTTTCTCCTCGCTGCCGTTGGTTGTTGTAGGCAAAGTTCTTTTACATTCTACACCCCACACCCTTGCCATATTTTCCATGCCTCCGTTCCGGCTACTTCGCCGACTTTGGCTTTAGCTTTTGGCTTTTGCCTTTGAGTAGAGTCAGCTCTGGCCTTTTCTTTCTCACAATCATGAGCGTACGGAGGCTAGAAAGCCCCTTAAATCTAGGAATTGTAACTTGTGAATAAATAAATGTAATTGTATTGGAAATTCTACATATTATTAAGGAAAAAAATATATAAATTATTCCGTAAAAGAATTTAAGTTGTGTGTCAAAGAACTGCTAAATAGGGGAAGTTATATCAAAATGAAAATGAAATAAAAATGGAATTCATTCATTAAGTTTAGCACAAAAAGCTAAAAATAAATTCTCATCATAAAACGGAATATAAAATATGTTTAAAAAAAATAAATTCATATATTTACAAAGTTCAAAAAACCCCTTTTAATAAACTCACTGCACTCCACTGCTGCTTCACTCTCTTGCTCGCTGTCTCAAGTTCCCTTATCGTTTTGTTGGCTTTTTTAATTTTTAATGTGCAGTCAGTTGCTGTTACTGTAGTCTGCTGCAGAAAAAAGGACACACACCATTTACGCAGGCAGGGTTGCACTGCAAAAAAGGAAGAAAAATGAAAAAAATAGAAGGCTAAGGGGGCAGGGAGTAATGTCCCAGGCCAATTTGCGAAGTCAAATGCCAGTCAACTGCAATTAAGGCGCTCAAAACGGATGGGCGTTTTCCTCTGGCAGGACATGAGAATGGTTGCCTTAAATTACTAGGAACTTGCTATGTTTTAGACACTTTTATTGAATATTTAATTATTTAATTGTATGGGAAAGTATTTTACAAAAATATATATACAAAAATACAAATATCCGAAGTAAAACAGAAGAAAAACTAGCTAAGAAAACCAAATAGTTTGTTTACTTTATAGTCTATGTTCATTACTTTCTCTTGAAAGTATACAAATACTTTTGTTGAATATTTGTCTATTGTTAAATCTTTAATATTTCTTTTTAAAATATACAGAAACTCTAAAATTTATTCGACAATTTCTTCTTGGTTTCACCTCATCGCTTCGAGTGGCACAGATCCATAGCTTATTAGCACATTTTATGGCGTCATCTACTCCATTTATATGCCTTTTTCTTTTGTTTGGGTTAACAAAAATATGCCGACACGGAAATGAATTTATAATGCATGACTTTTGTTGTTGTCGTTGTTGCCGTTTCGCATTTCGGGCTATAAAATATTTGAGCCCAAAATGTTGGGCTGCATGTGTGGGGCAGCAAAAAGGCAAACAACTAACTCATTTTGTGGTTGCCAACGCTGTCTCTTCTTCTTTTTTATGCCAATTGTCTGCCACCAAAACACACACACACACACACACACACACATACACATGTAGATGCAAAAGGACACAAACAGGAGCAGCAACACACGTGCCAACAAACACGCTGAAAGTATTCAACGTATTTTTTATTGAAGGCGCGACTGCGATTCTGATTCCGATTGCGATTTTCCACCTCCTTTTCCCCGCGCTTCTTACTTCTGTTTCCTTTTGGTGACTGGATAATACACTGAAAAAATAATAAAGTATATTCCTACGAGAATGGGGAAGAGTAGGATGGCAAAATACATTATATTATTTATTAATCGCAGCGGAAAAAAGTGATTTATTCACAACCTTCTGGCTTACTAGTCGTATGTGTAATATCATAAATTCTGGTAATATTACGTATACGCCTAGTTATCCATATTGTTTTTATGGATATTTTTTAATGTAAATTTTTCAATAGCAATAAATATATTATTTTTGAAATTGATAGTTCTGAAAAAAAACTTAATACATATTTCTCCAAGTGCCTTCGACCACCGATTTGTGTGCACATTGTTCAATATTACAGATGCCACTGTGTCACAGTGCCTCTGTGTGTGTCTGTTTGTCTGCATAACCTCCGGCTTGGGTTTTTGAGTGGGCCCTCTGACAGCTCAATATATTCGCCATTTGTCGCTGTATAAACCACACACTTTCTCTCTCTCTCTTGATTTTTTGTCCCACTTAAGGTGTGGGTCTCTTTGCCTTATCCTTAGCCGCTAGTTGTCATATAAATGTGGCTTTGCTGAATGTCGCAAAACTGTTGAACGATGCTATAGACAACAGCAGATCCTCTCCTTGCACCTTCCAGTCGGAATTCGTACTTTCTAGGAAGAAAGAGAAGGTGACAAATAGAGAATGTAGTCATATGAGAGCAATGTGGCACATTGGTACAACTAAAGGTAGAATCTTTAATAACAAAGTTAAATAAAGATACCTCAAAGGAGTTATACAAGAATCTAATAAGTTTCCTATTAAAAATGTGAGAAAATATTACATTAAAAAATATTTTAAAAAATTCAAACTCATATCCAAACATTATTTTATAAAAGCATTAAAAATCAAGTTAAGTCAAGCTAATAATATTTTGTTAACAATTAATTTTGTATTAAAATATCTAAACAACTCTTAAGCTAACCCCTATAAGCTGTTAAAGTTAAATGAACTCAATCTCCCATTTCTAAACACTCGCAATTTGGCCTTCTTATTTTCGCATTTACTGCTCTTAACTTTCGCCAATTTAACTGATCGTGTAAGTTACACATTTCCGTGTAGTAATTCATTTTCCTTATCGGGTAACCACTGTGCCCACTAGTTCCTTGTGCATGAGTCCCGTTCCTTTTTGCCTTTCTTTCTTTCGCCTTCCTTATTCGCAAATGCAGGAAAATCAATTTCGTTCTCCATTTGCAGTTGGCAATTTGCATAATAAGGTCGTTTGGCGCAATTTGCATGTGAATGTGATAAATTCAATGGCGGCGCTGCACGTTACACCACACACATGCATATGCGTCTGGCTTGCTCTCTGTGTGTGTGTGTGTGAGTGTGATTCTGCGGTGGTGTGCGTGAGTATTTGTTTTTTTTCTCCTCTCTCGCTTTTCCACCGAAACGAACTCAGTTTTTCACGTTTGACGTTTGGAAAAATGAAAAGTGTAGCGGTATATTAAATAAGTGGGCGTATCGCCACCCACAAGCCAAAGCAAATACAACGGCTTCTGTTGCGGATCCTGGTTACCGGGTACCGTTAGTCTCCCAGGACTGACCGAAAACCCGCCAAAATGTCGCGAAAGGCAAATAAGGGGAGGATATTTGCCGGAGTTTCGCTGTTTGTGATTTAAAAGCTTTCAGCTGGGTACGGCTTTGATTCACTTTCAAGGGGTTGATTGGTTTTTAAATAAATATATAGAGGGGAAAAATAAAAAGAAAATAAAGCCTAATTTTATATATAAATAAAAGAATTAGATATTAGCTTAATTAGATGAAATATATAGAAATTAATATATTAGTTAAATAAATTATTGGGACCTTATATAAATGAATCAAGAAATCTTTAACATAATTATGCCACATTCTTAAGGTATTTATCAATATAATAATATACAAAATATACCTTAATTTTACTCTGAAAAAAATATTTTTGAAGAGCATTCAAAATTTCATACTCTTTCACAGCTTTTGTTATCTTTATTTTTTTGTGCAAAATGTCGAGTTTTTTGCGCCTGTATTTTCGTTCCAGCCTTACACGTGAATTGTGGACTGCAGTGACGTGCACTGGATTTGCCTGAATCTAAGTGCCCGAGTCCTGCAGGACAAGTCAAAATTCATGTGACAGGGGCCGCAAGAGGTTTTTTGTGTTTGCTTTCGGGGCCAGTTTAGGGAGAAGATATGGCCAACTGGAATCATAACCGCTGAAATATGAATGTGGGCTAGCGCATAAGAACTAAGGGGATAAGTTGGACTGCAGTTGCAATGGGAATGGATATGGGAAATGGGAATGGAAATGGCATTGCCAAAGGGATGCCATTAAAAATAATTTCGCCACAATAACATCCTTTCCGAATGCTCTTTCCCCCGCTAATTGCAGACATTACCAGCTCGCTGACAATGACCGAGGTGAAGATACCTAATCACATAATGCGCCTGAAGAGCGCCACTCTGGGCTGTCGTTACGCCCTCGACGGGGAGTCCTTGTACTCCGTGAAATGGTATAAGGATGGCCACGAGATCTACCGCTATGTGCCGCGCGATAAGCCACCCGGACAGGCGTTCCCACTACCCGGAGTCAACATCGATGTAAGTGCACTGAAACAAATATTTAAATTTATTTATAATGATATATGTATGTAAAAGGAAGTGAATATATTCATTATTTATCATTAAGGGTTGAAAATTAATTTATTTCATAAGTCTAACAATTTATTTCGAAGCAAAGGCACACCTCTTATTTTCACAGTGCTTAGTGAACACGGCAACAGGTGTTGCTTATTCAAAGAAAAAAAATAGAAGGAAGCAGAAAAATTTAATTTAAAATTTTATTACAATTTACGGTACTGATTTCAGGGTTGTCGAGGGAGGTTCCTTAGGATTTAGTGTTACGACCCCGATCATAATGATTATTTTAAAACATGTAATTGCCGCAATGGAGAAGCGCAACCCTCCGAGCTCCTCCAGAGTATTTTTTCGCCCGATTTCATCCTCTCTGCTTGTTGCTGATTACGTCGTCGCTGGAATGAAAATTGCTGCCACGTAGTTTTGCCATTTAACTTTAATTTAATGTGGATGTAACCTTTCTTTGTTGCCCATAAAAATGTGTGTCTGTGTGTGGGTTGTTTTTGCACCGCCCACCGACAAGCCCCCATCTATTTGCTCCCCTTCTTCGGGCTTAGCTAAGGTCACGTGTTGGTCTGCTTCCCTGGCGATTGAAAAGGTTAACGGAAATCACTTAAAGCTGTCAATATCCCAGACAAAGTTGATATCCTCAGTGCTGCTTCCCCCTTCACTTCTGGCCGTTCTCATAATAATAATTTGCCAAAAGCACTTAAGTGCGTCTACTTTGTTGGACGGCCAGTCAAAGCAAAGCGAGGCTAGAAAAAGGATCGCGGATGCACTGTGAAAAATGGGTGTATATGATTCATATTTAATTTAAATTTAAGCAAGTTTATCCAATTAAAAATTTGTCTAGAGGGGGAACCAAGTTAAGACTCTTGCCTTCAAAAATTGGTCAAAAGATTACGTATCTGTACCTCTCGAGTTCCAATTTAAATGATTTTTTAAATCTGTGCAAAACTTACCCAAAAAATCTACTAATTTGATTACTAATTTCACAACTTTTTCTCTCCGTGCCTCGCAAAGTAAATCCCGTCAATTGTCGGGGCTAACGTGGCGTATGAGCAATGTGCCAGCGTATTTTATGGCCTGTGTGCGTGTGGCCAAGCGTTTGGCAAGGGAAAAGCGAGCAAAGGCAAAAGGAAAAATTATGTGTGGGCGGGAGGAGGGTATAGGAGAGGGAAAAGTGCCGGCTAAAGGGGAGTCCTTCGGTGGAAGCATAATGCGTAATGCGGCATAATTTTCGTTTGGTTTCAATGTCTGCATTTGGTCGCCGCCATTTCGAAAAGGGTTGAAGGCCGACTCGAGTGGAGGGAAATGATTAGAACAAAGGAGAGAGAGGCCCAAAGGGGAGGGAAAAGCATGATAAAGTGGGAAAATTTTCATAAGAGCACTCCGTGCCGGCACTAAACGTAGAAATTACTTTATATAATTGAGGGATTAGACTGTGGATATGAATTGTGTAATACCCTTGAATCCTGAATAATGTCCATTGCGTAAGACTTGCAAACTACAAAGCATTACTTATGTTTCCGGTGCTATAAGCTTATCAGGTGAATAATATATCTTAGAGAGATTTAAGTTTATGAAGAGTTTCTTATTCTTACGATGGAGTAAAGTCTAGAAGATTTTGTCTCTATTGAAACTTCATGCTTTATTCCATTTTAAAATCTGATTCCCTTTCAGTTGTTGGCCACTGCAATCAGGACAAGATAAACAAGGTTAGAGCCCAGATTCCGTTTGGCGAAACCGAATTTGGGATTACAAATAACAACTTCAATCTGCGGTCATGGGCGAAATGGCCGTGCATGTTCCGGCTAAGGCAACGAGAAAGCAATAAAGGGAGACTGCAATTTGAATTGTGGCTAGATTTGGTTTTTTGGCGAGCAGAGTCCCCCTTTCTTTGGGAAATTTTCCAAGGGGGTGCTGACAAGTTGAGCGTGCCGAAAGAATTGGCAAAAAGACGAAACGAAGACGCAGCCGGAGAAGAATCGGCTTAAGTACTGCCAAGAAGCCAACAAACAAAAGCCAGTCCGCAGTCAGTGAAAAGGGAGGGTGCTGTGGCAACGACAACAGAAAACAAGCAACAAACCAAAAATAATGTTGAACGTGACTTTTGTGATTGTTTACGCCGGAGAAGGGCGGCGGGAAAGCGGAGAGGAAAAGCATAAAGCGAGGGAAGGCAAAGAATTTTCATAAAAATTTGCTCGAATCAAATGAAAGTTTCTGCTGCATGTGTGCCAGTGTGTGTGTTTGTGATAATAAAACTGCAACTTAAAGAACTTGACTTGACTGCAATTGTTGCCCAGGGAAAACGAGAAAAAAAAAAAACACTGTTGGAGTGACTTTTACAACATTCCGCCCTCACTTGCGTATCTCGCATCTTTTATTCAGGCTCCTGTACGATTGTTTCTAGATATTTCATTTTCATTCGCAACGCTCTTCCGTCTTCTAGCTTTATGACTTTTGTTTTCGTTTCGTTCAAGGATTTCTTATCTATGGTCCTTGAGAAAATTACATTCTTTGCCTACAGGAGGTGGTGAAGTGAGAGGCGTGTCCGGCTAAACTAATAATAAACTGCCTTCGGGCTTGCCCCATCATCAATCTTCATTTTGCGGTGAATTTGTGAATGTTAAAAATCATCCATAGAAAAATCTTCAACTCTAATTGCATTTGATTTTGTGTCGATTCATCTCTGGGCAATTTATCTCGCCAAGTTTTTGCACTGAAAAAGAATATTTAGCTGAATATTCAAAACTTTGAATTGGTATTAATTAAAAAATTAAAAATACACCTCCTAGCAAGTAATTATAATATTAATCTATATAGAAATCAGTTCCAGATATATTTTATATTTACTTACACAAATTCCAAGATATATCTTAATCAATACTTTATATTTTATTCTTTTCTCATTCTTGCCCCACAGCTGCGTAACTCCTCGGACACTCAGATTCTCCTGCGACGCGTTACACTACAAAGTTCCGGATTATATCGGTGCGAGGTGTCCGGCGAGGCGCCCGCATTCAACACCGTATCCGAGTCGGAGACCATGACCGTTGTGGGTGAGTTTAACATAAGGAATAAGGCGGCTGAGAAAGTATAAAAAGTGAGGCACTTGGACAGCGGGCGACAGCAGAAAATTTAATTAAAATGCTAATAGTGCCGGGCAGCCAACAATGTTGTGAATGACAGTGGCAAGTGATGCGGCATGCGGATGCTGCAGGAACTGCAGGAATGTGCAACATAATTGTTCGGAGTGGATAAAGAGCGGGGGCCAAATGGCAGCCAAGGCGGATTGACGGCGGCAAGTGAAGGAAAACTGCAGAGGACGAACGCAGAGACTCCTGTCGCCGGGCCGAAAAGCCATCCAGAATGAGGGAAAAAGCATTTAAAAACGCATGCGAAGCATCTGAAATCTGAGGCTGCTGAATGTAAATTGCATGCAGGTTGTCAGCTCCCTGTCAAGGAGTCTTTGATGGCACATGGTCTGTGCAAGGATTCATTTCCCCCGTTGCATATGCGGGATGGAATATTAAGGGGTGTTTTTCAAGAGTGACAAGTCCGAGATATCTTTAATTGGATACCAAAAGTGAGGTGACTTATGAGGGGGATGTTCGGTTTAAGCTTACATTTATTTTACTCTGAGAACCGGAGTTGTTATATTTGTTTTAAATATACTTTTAAGTAAATTTATAAATAAGAATTGTAATTAATCAAATATTATTCTTATAGATTTCTTAGAGGTCTTCTGAAATTTTTAACTATCATCATTGTTTTAATATTTTTCCTTAAAAATCTTCCCCAAAAGTATCTCTATAAATCTCATCCCCTTAAAATCACATTAATCATCTTAATGAAATTAAATTCCTCGGGTTTCCCCCCATTCAACATGCAACTGCCACCGAGAACGGGTGACAATTTAAAGTGCACCTGGCGGCGAAGGTGTTTCACCTGGCCTCCGAGGTCTCCGGTCTCTGCTCTCCACTCTTCGCTCTCCGGTCTCCGGTCTCTTGTCTCCAGTCCCCCAATCTCCGGTCGCCATTCTCCACAATACGTTCTCCAGTTTCAGTCGCAGTTGCAGTCCGTAAATGGAATTCATGCAACATGGCAATGCGTTGCAAATGGCATTGTCGAGTCGTCTCAACTCCCAGGCTCCTTGTAAACTCACTAGCTTTCCTCTTGTTCGCTGCTTTTTAAAGGATTTCTCTCG
The DNA here is from genome assembly GCA_008042575.1 of Drosophila watanabei. Classification (NCBI taxonomy): domain Eukaryota; kingdom Metazoa; phylum Arthropoda; class Insecta; order Diptera; family Drosophilidae; genus Drosophila; species Drosophila watanabei. Next base: position 15,316 of record VNJS01004362.1, read on the forward strand.
CATTTTTTTCCGCCTTTCTTTGCGTTTCGCCTTGGCAACCCTAGACTGTACAGTGTTCCCATCATCTCCCCTTCATATATTTTTTTTGTGTGTGCCGTCCTACTACTCTTAATACAACTGCATAATCTAAGCAAACAATTGAAATGGAATTTTTGCAGTCGACGTCGCTGTCGGCAGTCTATAGTCTACACAGTCCAAAGTCGGCGCAGCGCCAACAAAAGGCGCACATGTGGGTACAGTGAAGGGGCGTGGCTGTGGGCGGGGCTTGGCTGCCACTGTCATTGCAATTTTGAAGTAAAATTATGTTTTCATGTCCGACTTTCAAGTGGTAAAAAACTGGGCTAAGACACAGGCGCCATCTGGCGGAGGCTGGCTTGCTGGCAAAAGAAAAAAAAAAGAGGATTCCTTTTACCATTTACATACATAGAATGTGAAGGATAACGAATGCACTGAGGAAAGTTATAACTTCTTTGAACAAAAGGATAACTAATTACTTTCGCTAAAGGAGTTTGTGGTAAAATATTTATTTAAAAAAAGATATAAAGTAGTTTTTTCCTTCTTAAAGATCAAAATCTTTAGATCTTCTTAAAAATTTCTTATTTAGATATTAGATCTTGGTTATATAGACACTTCTTTCCCTGCATATAACTCCAGGCTCTTTTTTCTTGGAACTTTTCAAGCAACCCAATCAAGTTATCCAACTGCGCCTCAAGTTAATCAGAAATTTATAAACTCATAAAAGAATCAAACGGTTATCAATATGTGCGGGAGCAGGAGCAGCTTGGCAGGGGAATCCCCCTGGGGGACACACTGTGAAAGCACCAACGATCCGTTCCGAACCACCAGCATCATCAATGGAAGCCGCAGCCCCGAGGGCAGAAACCTGCATTAACTTATGGCAACATCGAGCAGGACATCGCACAGAAGGACTGCCACAGCCACTGCCTCTGCCACGCCCTCGCCCACGCACTAAGCACATTTCATGCTGATTTTCCTTTTGGCCATTCCCTTAGCGCTGGCTCACCCCTCGAAGGCGCATCGGAATGCCAGGGAAATGGGAAATGGTTTTGCATATTAAACAATGTGTCTGGGCAGCCAAATTGAACGATATTCGAACCAAAGTCGCAAAGAAAAACAGGAAAAAATGTGAGAAGAATAAGGGAGAGTGAGTGGGAATAGAAATAAAAGGATACAGTGAGTCCTGGCAATCGAATGTTGAAGCGTAAAAAATTCTTTACTTAAAAAAGGTTTACTATTTTTAGTAATTTCATGTGGAAAGTTACTTTAATATTGTGAGGAATATATTAGTAACTATGTTTAAAGGCTTTTTCATATTTAATATATTTATTAATTATATTTAAATATGAATAATTTTATTCTGTTAGACTTTCCGGGTGTTCACTCTATATGTACCCATTGTGGGCATTGCAACTTGAACAAAATAAGGGGAAAAAATACAACAAAAATAGACAGTGAGTTGAGTAGGATGAAGCATAATCATCAACAACTGTGTCAGCACCATCGGGGCAAGAGGGTTGTCGAGGGTTTCTCGTTCTGCTAATGCAAGTGAACCATAAAATATGCTCCAGTGAAAGCCGACTGTCCCCAAAGGCAGTTGCCAATGTTAATTTAGCGATCGTAAAGTGTCAGCGACAACATTTGCGATGACAAGAAATTCCCAGAAGAAGGGATTTTCGCGGGCTTAAATATATGACTTATATTAATATTTCAAGCAAAAGCAGAGACTGTGCTCTAAATAAATAATAACAAATAAAATAAAAAATAAATAAAATCATAATTCTAATTATTTCCTAGAAACCTAAATTTCCTTTTGCATTTTCCTTATTATTCTTCTCAACAATTCTATGCTTTAAACTTTAGTCAAAAGCTTTGCCTTTGACCTCCTTTTGGATAATTTACAGCTCATTAGTGTGACCAGGCCAGGGAGCTACAATAAATATTATGACAGAACGCCCTCCTCCCGCATGCTTTTCCCCCGCCAGGCTCACCCTCATAGCTCATAAAAATCACATTTAACTTTACTTGCCACAGTGGGAGGTTGCTGGGGCTGTAAGTATGGGGTCCTTTATGCAGGCAATTGCTTTTTTATATTGTAAAATCGATAAGCGATCACATTATATGTATGTCTGTGCATGTGTGTGTGTCCGAGAAGAAGGAGAGGGCTCGGGGGGAAAAAAAAGAGATAGGTCGAGGAGCGAAGAAACACAGCGGGAAAAGTGAGTTATATATGTGTTTGTCCCTTAAAGTGCACTTAACCATAAATTCAGGACCAGGATGAGAACCCAGAGAGACACCCAGAAAATCGGGCAGGCAGAAAGAGAGGGAAGAAGAAGAGAGAGAGAAAGGGAGTGAGTGGAGAACAGGACATGTGCCAAGCGTTGAGAGCCTTGCGTGCTCATTAATTATAAAACAACGCGAGATACGCAAAAGATACACGGGAAATAATGTAAAAACTGGTATTAGTTTGTTATTTAAGTTACTTTTTTTATATATTAATATTTTACCAATGAGTAAAGTTCGTTTGCGTTAAGAAAAAAGGGAGTTTCAAATTATTTAATTAACGCATTCTTCTTAATTTATTTGTTTAGAAGATATTTTTATTCAGATTTGTTGTTCCTTTGAAATATTAGTTCAAAACTTATTTGAATTTCATTTTATATAATAAGTACATTTTAACAAAATTTCTCTCTCTGTAAACACAAACACACACACGCAATGGGACAGTGGAGAGTTCGATGCAGATGAGGATACGGAAGAACCGCGGAAGTAACGGTTACTGTAATGTTGTCTTAACTCAAACATGCCGCAACTCATGCGGAGGATCCACGCGACAAGGGAAAGGACCTCCAGTGCTCGGTATCGTGCATTAAAAATCGTTGCCATATGCAAAATTAAAGATAACAAACGAGGAATGTCGGTGGGGCCAACGAGTGTCGATGGGGGGAAATGAAACGGAGTGCGAACTGAAAGGCAGTCCAGGGGGCAAGTGAAACATGCAGGAAAATGGGAAGTAAAACGTAAAAGTCGAGTGGCAACTGAAGTACTGCTGGAGTGCTTCATTGCTGAGGGAAACTGTCGCAGTTTTATACATTATCACTTCCTTACAAATGATAAAAATCTGATGATTTCTTACAAATTTAATTACATTTAATATAGTTTCGAGGGTTTAACTTTCATTCATTAAAAGTTTGTTGGTTTTTAATTGCTTTTTCTGATCTAATTTATTTCGCTTATTTTCTAAATGGTTACCTTTGATTTATTTATTTACCCATATTTTTATTGAATTATTAATTCCTTTTTCGCGCATTTAATATTTTATGAATTTTATAGAAAGAAATAAGCTTCAATTTAAGCATAAGCAAACCTCTAGCTCCAAGGATAATAGTGTCACCTTCGTGTGCATTATCTCTTTGTGTTCAAATGGCTCTTTTACATAATTTTATTATCTCCATTAACATTTTCCTTTCTCTAACACCACGAGCATTTGCTATTGAGCTGAATAAATTTCATATAACGAAGTGTAAATCATGTCGGAAAATGTTTATTAAAACTTTTTTTTTAGACAAAGATAAAGACGGAAAATTAAAAAGAAAAAAGAGAATGACAAGGGGGGAGAACCACTTTAGCGACGAAGGCTCAACATGTGCATAATCCACACTTACCCACTCCGAAGGAGAGTCAGTCGTCTACAGTTCTTCTCCTGCAAATAGAACAGGTGAATGCCTGGGGGGGCGGTGGCCCAATCTACCAAAAGCCGAGTCCTTTACCTCAGCAGTCCTCATTGCCAAAATCCCAGCCACCTGACCTGGCTTATCACCTGCTAAGAAGAAGCTGCAAAGTGCGCTTCAAGCGAAAAGGGGAGGTTTGACAGGTAACAAAAAATATACCGCAGCATATTAAAAGAAGACCACACGCTGAGCAAGAAAGTTACGGAAAAAAAGGACATGAAATGACGCCCACTTACAGTGCTCACTGTAGTTGTCCTCGTTCTGGTTGGTTCACTTATCCTTTGTGGTATATTAGTTAGAAAATATATAAATATTTAATATTTTTTGAAAGATGATTTAAGAACATATGAAAATTAGAATATTGAATTAAAAGTTTGTGTTCTTTAAAGCAATAAATATATATTTTTGGGGAACTTTTCCATGTTTACATAATTTTAAAAGATTTTTAACCATTTTGTTATTATTAAAACTCAACTATCATATTACGTAAAATTACTCGCAATAAATGTTTGCTTTTGAAGCATTAAAAGCTTTACATAATAAATTCTTATTAGTAAATTTAAGAACTTCCTTAATGAACCAAAATTTCTAGGGTGTCTCTAGCTTCCACTTCTCATATTTAGATATTTTATCTCTTGGTTGTAACTACTGCTATTTTTGTTTTTCTATTCTTGTGTGCATGTTGTTGCTGTGAAGTGCTCCAGACATTTTGTACTTATTTTTATTTTCTGGCTACTGCACAAAAGGTGTATACCCCATCCCAGTGTTGCCACCCTCTTTATTTTTCCGCTCCCTTCGCCTATGGAAACTGCTTAGTCATGGGAAAATGCCGAAAGTATACTTGAAGCATGTGGCCATTCGACATTCGGCCATTTCCCTCTTAGCTTTTAGTTTTCGGCTTATTGCAGGGCCTCTGCCCTGCGGCTTTTCTCTCATACCCACAATTTTCCTCCCCATCTGCTCTGATTTTCCCTATATTTTCGCCTCGTACACTGTGTGTCCTTTATCGTTGCGTGCTAAGTCTGGCCAAAATAAATTGCCAACTCATACAGACATACGTGTCCTTTTGCCCCCGCCGTCGCACTCCTTCTCTCCCGCTGGCTTTGTCTCCCTAGATTTATGCCGCAAAATAAAATTTAAGTGCGACAATATGGCGTTGACTTAAAAAATGTTCGCAAAATATATATAAACAATTATCCAAACATAAACCCAAGTAAAGCAGGTGAGAAGAGGCTGAAAATATTTAAGGCAGGAGAAGGGCTTAAAGTTTGATAGTTTTTTTTGAGGCAATAAATAACGAATTAAGATAATTCGGAGCTTATATTGCCAAACATTAAATACAATTTCTATTTTCTAATTGTAAATAAATACACATTAAGTAAAATATATATTTAAAAAATATAGAAATCAGATATTTTATTTAATGAAATTAAATTTTAACGTTAATTTTTCTTTTTTAGTGAGTGAGCTTTGCTAACTACAGCTTACTTGCCAACAAAGCGAAATGCGTTTATCAAAAATGCATTTCTCCAAGCCAAATTTTTGGATTGCTCTCAGTTGCCTTTGTGCCTACCCCCTTCCTCCCCCAAAAACTCAGTTCCCTGAGAAAATTAAGTTTACATGGCAGAGAGGAGAACCAAAGCAGAGCCAAGCTTTACTTTATAAATTACAAATAAGCAAACGGAACAGAGAAATCCAATCCCGAACGAGAGAAACCTCTACAGGCACTCAAGAAAAATATTTTCATTCTCTTAATTTCAATTGACTTAAAACTCATATATAAGTCTTTGAAAATGTGAATGAAATGAATACAAATATATAAAAAGTACTATCAGATTTCTTTTCTTTAGACTCCCTAGCTAGTGCAATAATAGTTCTTTAAGTGTACAGACTGGACCTCACAAAATCCAGATACAAACTGACCAGAAAACCCACAACAAAACAAAGGAAAACCCAACAAAAACACTCTGCGCTTTCTAATGAAAATAATTTTTTGAAAACCATTAAAAATTAATTTTATTTTATGGCATCTACACATACACACAGCAGCAGCAGCAAGAAATGTTATGAGAATGAAAATATCTCATCTCGAATTTTTTTTTTGGTTCGTTTTTGGTATGAGAGAATATTTTTAATGCATACAGAAAACACTCGACTTAGAGGAGGAGGGAATGCAGGGATAAAGGGGGACATGGAGGAGAGTCCTGATTCTGGTCCTGTTGCCACTTGACTTGGTTTTTATTTCTGTACATGCATGGACAAGTTGTATGGAGAAGAATCAAGAGGACGCTGTGGAAGACAATGCAGAAAGTTTGGGTAGTAACTCAAGTGGAGTTAACTTTTCAATTTTTATTTAAATTATACAAAAATTTTACCATATTTATCTTGCGAAATAGAGGACTGTTTTTGGGTTGTTTGTATTAAAGAAATAGTTTGAAATTAAACAACGTTTATAAAGTAATTAAAATTTCAATGAAGAATCTACTATTAAAAAGGGAAAAAGCTACCCTTTAAGATAGCAAACTTATATATTTTTAGGGTGTCTAGACATCGGCTTTAATTCAGGCCTTGTATTGTTTTGTTAACTCATTTATGTTTAGGAAATATGGCCCAAAGGCGTTGGGCGCGGGTGATGGCCAGATGCCCCACCTCCGTCCCCCCTTTTCTGTATGAATTTCCCAACACAGATACACCTACATGTAAGAAAACAAAAACACCCACACGAAAGTGGGAAACCCTGCAGGTCAGGCTCACACACATGGCCAAATAAACTTTGAATAAGCATTTCATGTGCCCCAAAACGAGAGTCCTTCCCCCCCCTCGATTCCTTGTATTTCTGGCCACTTCCTCCGCATCGCATTTCTGGCGAAAATCTCCACATAAATCTTCAGAATGTTTGGCCAGCCTCCACGAGGAAAACAGCCTTTTCCCCGCCTCATCTTTCCCATTACACTTATGGGGCAGTGGGGCAAGTAAGCGCTGCCGTATATAAAATAATAAAAAAAAGCCAGGGGGAGGAGGGAATGCAGAGGGGAACTCACAAGACGTGGCATAAAATGGCCAGCTAGTTCTCTTCTAGGAAATATTCAATTTCCCCGTCTCATTAAAATTAAATAACTAAGCTCAGGCGAGACTGCCAAGGAGCAGATCAAGGTATAGCCGTGGGAGTACTCTATGCCTGAGGAGGGAGGGGTGGAGTCAGGGGAAATTTAATTGAAGAGCAAGAAAACTTAATTGAGCCAAAATAGTGAAAGCTGTGGGGTATAATAATGAGAAAGATGTGGAATGTTGGAAAAAATGATTTGAGAGCCATAAAGAACTTTTACTTTATAAATATATATATATTAAAAATATATATATTACTAAAAATAATATCCAAGAAGCGATATATTATTATTGGTGCATTTTAAATCTTTCTGGAAACTTTCAGAGACTTTTTTGGAGAGTTTTACTAGCTTCCAATAAAATATTATAAGAAAGTTAAATATAATAAGTTTGAATTACAAATTAGTATTAATTATTTTTCATACTTTCTATTATAAAAAAATCAGAGTATTTAAATTAATTTAAAATTCAATATGCTGTTTTAGATTCTGTGAAATATTTAAAAGGAGTTAACTGACGAAAAAGCTCGTTTAGCTTTTCATTTCTGCCGCAAACCGTCAAAAGCTTCTGTTGAAAAAGACTGGAAAATGTGAAAATAAAAGCTTTTCCTGCTGCGCCAGCAAGATGCTTTAAAACAAAGATGTTAACAATTGCAAATACAATCTCATTTATTTTATTTGAAGATTAAATATAGAAAAAAATAAAATAAAAAGGCAAAGATACAAAAATCTACGGACATTATTTATATCATAAAATATATATTATTCAAATTTAAGATTTCTATTATTCTGCATTTAATTTATATTCTTCAGTATGTAATTTTTTAAAATTTATTTTCGTTTTTGTAGTGACTCCCAACCACGGACCGAAAATAACCGGCGGACAGCCGCGCTACCAAATCGGTGACACCGTCCGCGTGAACTGCACCTCGTCGCCGTCCAAGCCCGTCTGTCACCTGAGCTGGCTAATCAACGGAGAGCCGGTGCAGAAGACGCACCTGCGTCAGTACGACAAGGTCGTAGTAAACCGCGATGGACTGGAGATGGCCCGTCTCGGCCTAGAGTTCCGAGTTAGAGCCTACCACTTCAAGCATGGCGATATGAAGCTCAAGGTGAGATTAACTTATAATTTTTTAAGCTTTTATAATTAATATTTCCATTTATTCCAACAGTGCGTGGCCAAGATCAGCTCACTATATCTGCAGAGCAACGAGGAGAGTGTGGAGAGTGATCGCCAGCAGAGGGCACCGGCCCTGGAGTCTCGGGAGACAGTGGCCGCCAAGTCCAGCACGATTGGTATATTCTTGAATGAAATATATAATATAATTCCCCAGAAAAATCAAAATCTAATCTATTTTTCTTGACAGGTGGAGCCTCTTCCCAGCTGCCTTCCCAAGTTGTTTCACTACTGCCTCCTTTATTCCTGCTGCTGATCTTTCACACTTGGACCTGGCCCCGTCACAGTTAACTATCCCAAGAGTAAGGATCGCAAGGACTAAGACACAATAGCTGGCAAAACAGTTGGAAACAGCAGACATATCCTATGCCAAAATCTTTGAGACATAAACAAAATTAATTACTTAAAGCATAACCTTTGGTTAAATTCGAAATTCAATCGATGTGTGTATGTGTGCATGAAAAATGTGGAAAAATTCCCCCCATTAAACGCAAGATATTATAATATCGTAATATCGGAATCGTAACTACTCAAAGCGAGCATTTAAGCAGAGGCTAAGCAAATGTAAATATATATATTAGTATCCTTAGGTCATTATCGGTAGAAGTAAGGAACTCGTTGTTTTAGGCAAAAAATTCGTTGACCTTTTGTGATATTTTCTTCATTTTGAAAACGAAGGGAAGTAGAGCAAGGTAGAATTTTATTTTGAGTCAAACCCTTAAACTGTTCCTTCCTTTTTCGCATTTTGTCAACCATTTTTTGGGCATATCAAACGCAACAAAGCATTTCAATTGTAAAAAATACATATTTGCACTTTAATCTAGACTCCAAATCAAAGCTAAAACTTAACCAATGCAAACTTTGCGACAATTTAAAAGGCGGCTAGGCTAAGAAAATAAGCAAGTGTAAGAAAATTGTAAAGCAAAAGTCTAAACGTAAAAACGTAAAGCTCTGAGAAAATAGGAAAATACCATTCTAAGTGTAAGTTGAACTAGAAGTAAGCAAGACATACGTTTGCATTCCAACAAAATCCTCAAAGAGAAATATTACCAAATAAGGTAATTTGAAAGCTGTAAATATACAGAGAAAAGGCCAAGGATTGAATAAGTTTAAAACTGCGAAATTTTGGCAAAAGTCTCGAATCTAAATGTGTGTGTTTGTATTAACTGAATGTAATAATTACCTGCCAGATCAATCCCAAGCTGTCAGATCTATATTGTTAGTATTACGAGAGGGTATAAGCTCCAGGGAAAACTTAAGGCTCAAAGGAAATTTAAAGCTTTCTGATAATTTTTATACATGGAATAAATTACTTCTTTTTAAACATTTATTTTATCAAGATCTTTTTCCCTTTAGTTTCCTTTTCAAATTCACTTTGCTTTAGTAATCATTTTCAAAATTATATCAAAACACATGAATTTCTCAAGAAAATAACACCCATAAAAAACCCAACAAATAAACAAAAAATATATAAATACTAAATAAATATAAAAACTATACAATCATGAAGATGTACGAGGAAGTTATATACACAGATCAGCTGCTGCACCACCGGTGCGTTGGCAGCCAGATCGAGAAGACTCGGGATACCTGGAATAAGCGATGCTCCTGGTTTCCTGAGGCTCAAAATGCATATTACAGTCGCGTTGGCGAAATCTACGCAGAGTCCTTTGATAAGTACGGCAACGATAACTTTGAATACTACGCCAAGCGGAATCGCCTCAGGGAGGACCTCTTGGTTTATACACGATCGTCAGTGGAAAAAAGGAGAAGGGACACGGAGATCTCAATGGGTCATCTAGGGCAATGCCGGGCATCCCCCACAACGAACGGGGAATACGGAAGGATAAAGCCCATGAAGATTGCATACTGCTTTCCTTAATCTCAATTACAATTAAATCAACGGTGTTTTAGAGAAGAAAACAAATTAATTGCAGTAAATCAAGACAGTTTTACACTATAAAGTTTATTTCGGATTAATCTATAAAAACAATTAAATACAATATGTGTCTGGAAAATCTTTATAGTGTAAATCTGGCATAAAATTAAATGCAATAAATAATAAACTTAATTGGGTCAAGAGAAATGTTAGTAATATCCTTTCTATCTTTGAGTTCTTTTATAGAACAATTAACAGAACTTAACATTTCATAAAGAATGTATTGTCTTTTAGAGATTCAAAAAAGCGATTTGAAATTGTCAAGATTATTATTTTTATGGCTGAGCAAATTTCAACAGTTTAAACTTTCGTGTCCGTTGAGTCACCCCTTTGAAAAACCGAGCCCTAAATTTTCCCTTTGAGAAATTAGCCCCGTGCATGATACTAATCCTTTGGCTTATGCTAATTCGGCTAAAACTGAGTCAGAGCCTTTGAGGTCCAAGAAGGTGGAAATTGTCAGACATGCAAAAGTGGCCAAAATGCGCAACAAACCGCATTCGAATGCGCTCGAGTCGAAACAAACAGTTCATGACTCATGCAAGAAGGGCTTAATATCGCATGCGAACTCAAATGGGCGTGAGAAATGCAAACCAAGCTCATTTGCATACAAAGCCGTTCGATTGTGGGTCGAAAACTGTTTACAAAAGACCAACAGCCAAACAGCTGCAGGTCGTGGCTTAATTTGCACACATTTTAGACAATTTAGCCGCCCAGCTTGGCATTGATAGACGACTGGCCGGAAGGCGGGGGAAAAGCCCCCCTCAAACTTAGCCAAAAACGAGTGTTTCTTGTACATAGCCAGCGATGTTTGAACTCAAATTTACTTAGGATCTAAGCAGAAAAATCCTCGGCAACTCTCTAAGCATAGTCTCCACATAAGTCTAAGCGAATCTTGTGCGTGTTGTAAATTTACAAATAATATTAAAAATAACAAAAAAACACTATGACTATGAAACAAAGTCAACAAGTGGCGGTAACATAAACTGCCTGGTTGGTTGTAGCTAAGTCAGTGAACTAAACCTTCCTCCATTTACCTTCATTAGTGAACTTTGTTAACATTTCATTTAACCACGTTTTTTTTTTTTGTAAGTATTACTAACATTAAATGTTTAACAGAGAAATAATAAAACCAGTTAGTTTGTAAAACTAAACATGAAAATGAGAAATAAACTAAGTCAAAACAAGACAAGCAAAAGGGGAGTTTGTTTTTTGTTGGAAGGTGAAATGTATTTCCGTTCCTGTTGGAACTTATTTTATTTATTATTTGTTAACTAAACTCTTTTAAGCTTTATTATCATAAGTATTTATTTTTCACAGATTTTTATTTAATTTAAATATTATTTTAATCTTTTTATTTGTAATAACCTTAGTAAACCTTTGCAGGCATAGCAGGCAAATCCCAAGTTGTCATTCCCTAAAAGGCAACACAACTTTTACTTACAAAAAGAAGACAACATTATTATAAATAAATAAGATGAATAAATCATGTAGGTATTTTTAATTGGAACATATTTCGCTCAAGTGTAATTTCTGGCTTTCTCCAGTTCTCATTAATGATCCCGATCTAACATTTACGGACCAGCTCCTGCACTACCGTGCGGTTCATAGTCAACTCGAGCATGCCCGTTCCACCTACAACAGGTACAGCGCCTGGTTTCCAGCTGTCCAGCAGCAAGAGTACTCCCAGATCTCCAGGATATATGACGATTGCATCAATAAATACGGAGAGAAAGAATTTGAATACTTTGCGAAAAGGAATCGTCTTCACAAGAAATACTCTGGAAGTACTTTGGTTGCGGCTCAGAAGGAAGAAGAAAAGGCGGTAATTTTTATGAAGCATTTGGCGGGTTTTAAGGTTCCGATAACGACCAATGGGATATATGGAAGTGTCCCTCCATCGGAGCAGTTCTTCTGTGCGGAATCAAAAAATATAATAAAAAAAAGAATTTTATAATAATTTATTATTTTTGGTAAATGTTGAAAATACATGTAAAATTCACAGAAAGATAATTA
>VNJS01004374.1:0-12208 GCA_008042575.1 Drosophila watanabei
CTGCTGCTCGCAGGACCTCATCGATCATAATTTCCAACTGGCTGTGATTTGTACCACCAAGTCCTTGAAGGAAGATGGAGAGACCGAAGCGAAAGAATCGCCGCAGCAGAGACGGAGGAAGGGGGAGAGCGTGAAAAAGGCGACAGCCGACGCTGCCGCGGCAGCAGAAAAGCGGAAAATGTTAAAATAACGCGCTAACTTGGTTACCAAGTTTGCGCATTTTTCACTCGGTTCGCTTTTCCGCTTTTCCTCCTCCAGTGCGCGCGCTCTCTCCCTGGACAGCCAGCGATTCGACTCGCATCGAGGAGGAAAATCAAGGGGAAAAACCCCGGAGGAAGGCGGGCCAGTTTTTCCTCTATTTTTGTGCAATGTGGGCAAAAGTTTGCCGCTGCTGCCAGAGCGTTTATGCAAATTAGGTGCAAACGCATGCACAGACAGCGCCAGCGAAGAGAGAGTGAGATAGACAGACATTATCCTGGAGCAACTTTCACTGCAGACAAGGTCTGGCAGGACTCGTTCTTCCGCAGCGATTTGTACCAGCCGAGCGAGAGTGAAGTGAGATCAGGAATCGCCCTGCCCGGGCAGCCTCCATTTATTTGCCCTTTTTTGAATGGGATCAACTGCCATCAAATCGGTGCTCGGCCTCGTCATCAAAGAAAATCTATTACCCATTCCTTTTGCATCCATTTCAATTTCAGTTAACCACAAATCGGGAGAGAATATATATTAACAGTCAAGGGAAAAATTATGGGTAAATTGGGATCAAAACTACACGAAAATTTTATACTCCTTTGACTTTATATTTCATTAATGTTGATTTAAGTTATTAAGGAAATAATTTAAATAAGAAGTAAGGGAAGTAAAATTTTATTTGCTTTTACAAACCCTTTGATTTTGTACTTTTTTTCTCTTAATTATTTATTACTTGTACATCATTATAGTTCTTTATTTAGTAACATATATTTTTTATACAACTTAAACTATTTAAAACTATTATTAGGGTACAAATAAATAAAAAAAAATTTGGTACTTGGTAATAAGAGTAAGCACTCATCGTAATCAAAGTAAGAACCATTTATAATAATATTTACATTATAATCTCTTTTAAAACTTAAACCTGTTTCCTTGACAATTTAACAGAATTCCCAATAAATAAGCCTTCTTAATTTATATTTAAAAATATTATTTGCTTTATATAATATTTCTTTTATCCATTTCATAATCCCAATTTAATCCTTATATAATTTTTTTCCACAAAGCCCATATTATATTGTTGCTAATTGTATTTATTTACGAGTTTTTGTGTGGGTGCCTCGAATTGCATTTCGCTCCACTCTGTGTCCGCATATCAATTCATCATAAAATGAGATTTATGACAAAAACAAAGGCCTTATCGCAGACAGTATTTATGTAGACAGGTTGCAATGACTGCTGACCCCTGTGCCGCCTCCTGCTCCTCCTCCTTTGCCACAAATGGAGACATCCTGACAGACAGGCACGCCAACATTCGCACGATAAAATGACAAAACTCAGACACACACACACAACACACACGTCCTTCGGTGGCTTTAAAGCGGTGATAAATCGATGAGGGTTTAAATTTTGAAGCTATTCTGCAGCTAGGCAAGGCGCCACATCAAGCATACGCCCCGTGGCGGCCCAAAAGCTTTAATTAACTTGATAGAAGAAGAGGCGAAATTATCAAAAGAAAGGTAGAGCCAAGGTGAGTTAGAGGCGGGAGAGGGTGACTTTACATACCTCTGCACCTCAATGCCCAACTAGCAATTATTTATTATTTCGGCGTTGCTTTTGTTTCCACCAAAAAAAAGGACGTGCTGAATAAGGAATAAGGCAAGCCGGGGAAGCGGAACACAAACACCAGAAAGAAAGGAAAAACTGAGGGGGACGAGGACGTGGGCTATGGCAATACGCATGCGTCCGATATCCTGTTGCTGTGGCAACCCCCACATGGACGCATGCACACACACACACACACGCACACTGGCAGGAAGGACACCCAACGCAATATTTGAATATTCACGCATACCATAAACTAAATACAGGCGGCGGCGGGGTGCAAATACGCGCTGGCTGGCTGGCTGGCAGGCAGAGCTCCCTTTTGCTGCTTTCGCCAGGACTCATCGGTTTGTATTTGTTTGTTATTTGTCGCTCGTGTGCGTGTATCTGTGCTTCGGATGTCCTTTCAACCCCCGAAGCAGCCAGCGCACGTTCGTCTGGGCTCCAACTCTGGCCCCCCCGTCCTCATCCTTGCCCGGCCTCCCTTCCTTTTCCGAAAAGGTATATTTAGTGTCCCAAGGGAGGGGGGTGCAAGAGGTGGCTCGCCGCTCTCCGATGTTGCCATTTTGTGCCGGAGATTCTTGGACATTGTCGCCAAATAGAAAAAAATACTGTGTGTGTGAAGGATATACAAATGTCGGTAAATGTACACAGGAGGGAATTTTAAGGTTTAGGTGTCCATAGAAATAGATATGTAATTAATTTTTAAAATTTTTCAAAAGCAAATTTATTAAGTTAGTTTTAAACGAGTAACGATTTTTGGTTTTTAAGCTTTTTTACCAATTTAAAATATAGTAAACCAGTCTTTTATGAATTGCTAAAATTCTAAAAAAATTGTTTACACAATCCTTACATTTTTTATAATGTTCAGCAATTAAAAAAATGTTAATGGATGCAAAAAGGAAATATTGCAATATTTAAGCCATTAAAACAAAACACTTTAACAGATATATTTACCATAAGTAACAGCTGCCACTCATTAAAATAATTACAAATTGGGTTTAATTTCTCACATTTTTCTCCCTGTTTATTTTGTACCGATATCTATCTTGTAATATATATCTTCCATTTCATTTTCCATTTCCATATGTGCCATTTCTATTAATTGGTGCTACATTTTGATTAGAGTATTTGATTTCTTGTTTTGTTGTCGCCCATCAATCTGGCAATTGTAAATCATTTCTTTTTTGCTGTTCGCCACGCATTTTTATCGATTTTTGCGCCACAAAAAAAAACAGAAGCCAATCACAAAAAAAATGAATCAGAAAACATGCAAATACGTCGATACGATGGTATAGGCCTCCGGGGAGCTGTGCGAAAAGGGTTAGGATTGACGGCATTTCGCAGGACACAGACACAGGACATGGATAGGCTGGTCGAAATGTGTGCAGATTTCTATCTGCATATGTATATTCATATGCCGCGTGTGAGAGTGTGTCTGTGTGGCCACAAAGGATGCAGAGGCTGACAAGTAATGGGGGATTTCTTTTTTTAAGAAGAGAAATATATTATAAGATTTAAATAGGAGAGATTATGGATAACTTTAATAGAAGATTTATAATATATATAAATTATATAATAAATTTTTAAGAAGAAATATATTAGAAGATATAAATAGTAGAGATTGTGGATTCCTCTAATAGAAGAATTATAATATTATCAAAAATATTATAATTAATTTTATATATCTTATAAATTCCTGGGAGATACACAACTATTTTTATAGTTTCCTCTAGATTAACTAGTTCCTATTCCTTAACTACATAATTAATTATAACCCTTATTCACTGAACTCACACCTCAAGACATTCCGATCTTTATCCTTAGGACATTCCAAGCCCCAATAATTTCCCCGCCCATGTTGTTAGCCAATCGGTCGGTTATAAACTCGCATATTTCAAGTGCCGGGGCATACATAACCACATCAGCACACACGCAATCCATAACGGCCACCCCAAAAGGATTTTCCAGGACACACCAGCCCAGTCCTACCCACCCTTTCGTGCTACCTTGTATTTCGTTATCAATAAAGCGAAATTTAGTTTTGATTTCGTGTTTGTTGTTGTTATTGAAATTCATTGAACCAATTTTAATATTTTATTTGTTGCAGCACGCACACAGGACGCACGACGCACGGCGAAGGACGAAGGACGCAGGACAGCCGAACTAACGGCATGTGCAACCCTTTATGTGTGGGTAAGAATTTGCATGCGTATCAGAGAACTGCAAGGGTGGCACTTTTTGCCACTCTAGGTACACCCAACAAAATTTGAGTGCGAGTGCCACTCACACCCAAGCACCAAAGTAAGATACAAACACCCACACAAAATCTAACGGGTGTTGCAGGCACTCGGTGCGCTGCGCACCCGATCACTACGGGTGCGGATGCCGATCGACACTCTCACTCAAAACGGTTGTGAGAGCAGGCAAACAGTAAGCAGAATCACCCAAGAAAAAAAGGGTTGTGGGTAAAACACTCATATTTGACCTGGGTGTTTTGGCGACACCCGGGTGTCTATGACGTCATCGCCTTGTGTGTTTTTACTTGAGCGATCGGGTGCCGACCGCACTCGCATTTCTAACGGTGTTCAGAGCAGGCAAAGAATAAAAAAATAAAACAAATACGAAAAAAGGGTTACACCGATAAAAAATTTTAAGACTTTTGGCAATTTTTTTTTGGTTTTTGGTTACAATTGAAGCGCACACATATTTTGCTCTTATGTTAAGATTAAAACAAACATTAAAAAAAATTGTTTTTTTGTTTGAATGAAGTCTAAAAATTTGTATTTCCAGAATTTTCATTATAATATTAAGATTTTTGGTCTAATATGAAGAAGACTTTTTTTATCAGTGTAAGGGAAAGAAACCCATTTATGACCTACACCAAAGAAGCAACAAAAAAATATTTTGCGTGTTCTCTTTCACCCTTGCCTGCCACCCGTCATAAATGAGTGTTCACAAAAAATGACCTGCGACCGATCGGTACTTGTGTGTGGCAACACCCGAAACGTTCTTGCAAGACATTCACTCACACCCTGCCGGCAGTAACAAAAAATGTGCGGGTGCCAAAAAACACCCGGGTGCCGCGAATTGGGTGCCAAGAGACACCCGGTGCCTGAGACACCCGGTATTTAGCGGGTGCACCCATGGGTGCGGTGGCTTGCTGCAGTTCTCTGATGCGTATGTTCATTTATACTCGAGTGTGTGCGGGAGCGTGTATGTGTGACTATTTCCGGTGGACGCCATTGTCGTTGTTCTTGTTCTATCTTGTGTTTCGGTTTTTTTTTCTGTCATAATAGCGGCCTCTGTTTTTCCTCTCTCTTTCCCCACCTTTTTTCGCTCAGTGTACGGATGTGTGTGTGTGTGTGTTGTTTCTTGTGGCTTTTGTTTTTGCCCAGTTTCGTTGTTGTTTTTGCGCAACGTAACCAAATTTGAATATTTTTTTGTGTATGCTTTTTTTTTGTTTTGCACCCAGCAAATGGATTTTTTTCCACAGATTTTCGATGCCTTTTTTCCTGGCCCTTGTGTCTCTCTTTAGTACCCGTTATTTAAGTACATTTCAAGGGTATATTGAATTTTTGTGTCCGTTTGTCCGTTGTGTAAGCGAAAATCCTTGACAAGTACAAGAGAAAATGGGTTCCTAT
Organism: Drosophila watanabei; assembly: GCA_008042575.1. NCBI lineage: Eukaryota > Metazoa > Arthropoda > Insecta > Diptera > Drosophilidae > Drosophila > Drosophila watanabei. The sequence continues at coordinate 5,442 of VNJS01004374.1, forward strand.
CTCCTTATCCTTTTATATTATGTACATTTTATAAATATTCTGAAATTCTCCAAATAAACCTTTTTGGAATTTTTCCGTTTAGTCCATGAAACACCTTTCAGAATATTTATTATGACTTGATCTCCTTCGTCTTTTTACAAAGATTATCAATGTATTTCAAAAATAGTCTAATAATACAGGTCAAATATATTGTCTGTTGTTCGTGTGTCCGCAAAATACTTTTAGAAACGTAAATATCTAAAAACTTAAGAGCAAAAGTGTCCATATTTAATAGTGACACTTTACTCTTTATACACTGATAAAATAGTTCAAGACTTTTAGTAATTTTTTAAGAATTTTGGTTACGAAAGTAGCGCAAGAATATTTTGGTCTTTTGAGATTTTTTTCTTTTCTTGTTTTAAGTTGTTTTGGTTTTAAGTGAAGCTTAAAATCTCTTAATTCCAGAGTTTTAAGTCTTATATTAAGATTTTTGGTATTATATCAAGATTTTAATTTAAGAATGCACAAATCTTGAAAAAAGATTTTATTTTTTTCGTTATTCCTCAAAAAGATATCAAAAACAAGGTATTTCATAGTCGTTACTCTATAACACAGTCACCCTTCTTGTTTCACTCTTTATCTGTTGGTGTGTGAGTGAGTTTTGTGCTCGTATCGCTTTGTTCGCCTCGCTTATGATACCGTTATGATGTATTTTATTGCCACAACAAAACCAAAGCAACGCCACTGCCACGGCCACTGCCCGTGCCAGTGCCCCGCCCACATTTTCAACGCCGCCTCCCGCAAAACGGAAACCGGCGACATTGTAAATTTTCTCTGGCCTTCTTTTCCATACCCATTTTTTTTGTTCCTCCTCACTCCAGGGCCATTATAGAAATTCTGTTATTCCTATTCGGTTTTTGTATTTTTTCGGTTCCCTTTTCTTTTCTTATTTTTTGGTTTTATTTGTGGATCCATGGTCCGAGGTAGAGCCTTTTTGTAATTGTTGTTGTCTTTGTGATTTGATTTAATGTTGATAACAATAACAGCAAAAGCAACAACAACAGCAACGGCAAGCAAACAAATACATGTATAAATAACCCCAAAACTTTAGGGGAAAATATTCCTAAAAAAATATACCATATATATTTGGGAATAAAAAAAAAGAAAAAGGGGAAAAGGAAAAAGGAGGAAACGCAAAACTTTCTTTCCAGTTCATTGGGAAAAGTTACGGGTGCAGAAGGGTTGACTTTTATAGTTCTGTCCTGATTCACTTTGATGGCCCTAATAACCGAAGCTTAATGAGCATAACAAGTGGCTTGTCGGCAAGGATTAAGCACCGCAGGACATATATTCGCAGGGTGTGTGTGTTTGTTCTTCGCTTTCTTTCGGTGCGTGCTCGCTAAGTCAAATTGTACATTTTTATTATTTATTATTTGACATTCAGCGGTTTCTCGTGTGGCTTACCTACAGTTCCTCGGAAACACGCAAATAGTTTGATTTGCAAAAGTAAACAAAAAACGCAGGATTCTAAGCCTAATGAAATCTGGGTTTTTTGTTATTTTTTTTACTTCGAACGAAAGTTGGAAAATAAAAAGGTCTTTAATCAATGTCAATGAGAGGCAGTTGATTTATTTAAAATTTACTCAAGCTATTTACACACGTGGGAAAAGGGTCCAGGAAAGTGTCTTTTTGGTTGGATTGAGAGGTTTATTTAATGCTAATATTTTTTCCTTCTTGTTCTAATTTTTTCCTGAAAATATTTTATACAGAACTTAGTTCGAAAAAAGTTCTTTAAAATATAAAAAGAGGTTTCTCCTGTACATTATTGAATGACATATAAATTGATTATAATAACAAACATTTAATTCAACGCTTAATTATATCAATTTATTTCTTTGTGGACTTTCATCTAAATCGTTAAATTCTAAACCCTTAAAGGGTCTCTTTCCCAAAACAGCACCCAAAACTTTTAAGTCTCAAATCCCCTTTGTTGTACAAAAATCCCATAAAATCGGCTAATTTAACGAATTGAGCGCACATGGGTTAAGGGCGCCTTAAAGCAGCCGCAATTCACATCCTGCTGCATTTTGCTAACCAAAAAAAAAATAAATATATGTAAAAGCAGAGAGTGGGGCAAGAGAGAGAGACTCATTTGTTTCAGTGTGCGTGTGTGTTTGTGTGTGTGCAACAAAGCAGTAGACAATGCGTAAGGATGCCCGAAAAGGATATGCGAGAGAGACTCCATGCACAGACAGCCGAGAGACAGACAGCAGCACACGCACACATACATTTAAAATTATGCAAATTTTATTACGCAAACTGCTGCGTCCGTCGCCCCGCCTCCAGCTGCTTCTCTCTGCCTTCGTCCTTGCTGCAGGAAGCCCGAGTCTTACACTCGCAGTCGGCGGGGGCGCTGGCAAAAAGGACCTTACACCCGAAGAGTCAGAATGTAATAAGCAATTGCAGGACACTCACTACACACAGTGCAGGATCAAGGCAAGTGGGCAGTGAGCAAGTGGGGGCACAACAACAAAGCCTGCTTCGGGCTTTTCTTTTCTCCCTTTTTTTTTTGTGTGCCTTTAAATGAAGAGCAAAGCTTTCATTACGGGCAACAATGTTAAAATTATTGAGCACAAGCCAAAGCAGAAGAAGAACTCCAACAAAAAGCAAAGCAAAGCAGGAGCGAGCGGGAAAGAGTGGCGAGAATTCCCTAAAGTACACTGGGAAAAATTATGGGTGTAATCTTTAAAAACTCTTGGATACTTATAGACATACCCCAAAAAAAAGGTCAATAAATAATTAATCTTATCTTAAATAAGTAAACACTTAACTTGTCCCTTGACTGACATTAATTAAAATTTATTTGGCGTACTCTAACCATTAATTTGAAGCTATAACCGCTTGAAAATTTTATGGAAAAGTGCTTTACGTAAAAATTGTTATAGTAATTGGTGCAAAAGTTGAGAAATTCAAGCTTTAAACATTAATTTAAAGCTAGAACCCCTTGAGAATTCTAGTAGAAAAATAGCTGTAAGTACACTGAAGCTTAAGGTTGTCTTGTGTGACTTTTTACTTTGGAGTCTTTAAAATAGTAAACGTTAATGTTTCTGACGTTCTAAAATTAATTTTAATTCTTTAGCTCTTCTTTAATTCAATTTTTTCATTAAATTTCCAACAGTTATTTATTATTCTCCGTGTATCAAACAAATGCACTTATTGTCTGAGAAGCAACGCAGTCAGCGTGAAAATCGTCAAGGCGGCTTTTCGTTCCGTTTAGTTTTCACCTCTCGTCGTTGTTGTTGTTGCTGTTGTTGTTACTTTCGGTTGTTGTTATTGTTGTTTTTGTGTTTTTGGCGAGCTGCCGCTGTGAAAAATTACCAAACGGAAATGCGCCTACAAGGCCGACGCTTGCCCAAAGGAGTTTTTCCGACTTTTCACAGCGTAGAAGAAGGAGCAAGCAGCAGCAGGAGAGCAGCAGCGCGCCAAGCGTATCCTGCGAATCCTACGGAGCGGAGCTTCCGACAAACCGACTAACCCAAAAATCAAATCGCTTAGCAAGCGCGCCAAACATTTTGCGAGAGGAAAACCGGAGAAAAACCGAAGAAAATCGTAGGAAATCGTATAGGAAATCCAAAATTCAAAAAGAGAGAGAGCTGCGGCGCCAAAAGCCGGTGGAGCAGGCGGTGGCGCCACCTATCGGCTATCCCTGCATGATAGCAGCCATTTTGTTTAGTGTTGTTCCGCTTGCACTCAAGCGATGGCCATAGCCCCGTCTTGCTCCTTCCAGCCACCTGCTCACTGCGACTGCGCTGCGCTCTGGCAACGCCCACTCTCTGAGCGGCGAGCGTGCGCACTGGAAGCGGCAGAGCGCGAACGACGGGCAACGCCCACAGGACGGACAGCGGTGCAAGGGAGATGGCCATAGCCGGTGCCGGTACTTCCAGTCCACTGGAAGCCACCGAAGAGCACAAGAGGTGCTCACTCTCTCTCGTTCTCGCTCTTACTACCTCGCAGAGCAAGCGAGAGCTCTGCGATTTTCAACATTTTCAAAGCTTTTGCAAATGTGTTGGTTTTGTTTCGTTTGAAAGAAGCGCCAAAGGAACCAAATGTTTCATCAATAAATATTTAAATTAAAATACAGGAATTTTTCTCAAATTAATCTGTATTTCGATGGACTTCTTAAAGAACTCGGTGTAATATCAGCGACTTCAGATTCCTGCTTAATTTAAGTTTAGAAAAGTTTCCATGCGCTTCGTATTTCGTGTGTTTCTTGATATAAATTAAAATAAAGTTTTAACAGACTTGATTTTATTCGTTATTTACTTTTATTTTATGAATTCTTTTGTTTAGTTGGAAACAGTATTAATTTCCTTTTAAAACGTGTAACAGAAACTGCATATAATTTTTCTGTTAAACTTTTTCGCTGCAATCCTTTTCCTCACAATAGAAAAATATATTTAAAAAAATGCGGAAAACTAATTTAGAGTATTTATCTTAATCACCAGTTAGGGAAAGATTACTAAAGACTTCGTTTTCCTGGTTTCGATTCCCCCCTTTTAATGGCTATCGGTAATCCACCTTATATCACCCGGCAAAATAAGTTAATCCGCTGGCTCAACAAACCTAATCTAATTAGCATGTGTGTCTGCCCGATTTAATGAGCACTTTGCATGCCAATGGAAAAGTGACGAGTAGCTGAGCATAAAAAATAATAATAATAATGAGAAATGCCCGCGATCAGCTGGCCAAGTAACTGTACTCTCTTTGCATCAGCTGTCGATCATCGGTCTCTCGCTCTCTCACTGGCGGCGCTCACACTCTCGCCGCCGCCTCACTTCCGCTCGCGTCTTATGCAAATTAACGAGTATTTTTCACTCTCGACCGCCGCTTATTATTCATTATTTGTTTGTTTTAATTTAATACATTTTTGCGCGCAATGTTGCTGCTGCTGGCTAAGAAGCCGCCATAAGAATTAACATAAAAATGCATTGAGCGACTTTTACTTTCAAGGTGATCATGTGTCGGTAAAAGCAGAAGAAGAAACGTACAAAAAAAAACGGCTGCGTCATTTTATAATTACCAGAGGGGAGCAGGGGGAAAACAGGAGCTGGAAAACGGGGAGAAAACGAGCGTTAAGGATCCCTTCACCTTGATCTAGGCAGGTGCAAAGGTGCCGTGTCCTTTGGCCGTGGCATATCAATAAACCACTTAGAGACCGACCGAGCGAGCGAGAGAAAGAGAGAGATCCTTATCGCTGATCCTTCCCCGGCGATCCGTTACATTTTCAATTTCGCCGACGTTACACGCTAATGAAACGCTGTGAACTTGACCGTGGCTATCTTGGACAAAAGATCTCTTGTCTATCTCCGTGGATTCGTGGACTCTGCGTGGACTCGTCCATTAATAAAAATTCCCTTGCCGCTCTTCCCTGGCAAAGGCCCTTCCTCCCTTAAAACGCTCCAGTAAACCTGCACATTGCACTCGGGGGTTCACGCTCTTCGCTCCAAGAGCGATCCGGTTATGATACGCTCCTCTGCATATCCAATTCCCGACATCCACGGCTATTATTACACGGGAACTAAAAGGGGGGAGCTTTAGAGCTTAATTGGAACTCAATTCAATGCCAGTTTGGGTTTAGTCTGATGATATTTTTTAAATATACTCCTAGGATCTATTAATCTGAAGAAGAATTGATAAAATGTTCACTTTAATAGTCGGATAATCTATTTAACTTGAATTTCATTTTATTTCTGTGTATTAACTTCCAACTCAAAGTCCAACAAGTCAGTGTTCACTGCAGCGTGCCATGGATGCCACTCGAAATGGCCCAGAATGAAATAGCCAGGCTAAAAAGCCAACAGCTAATGGATAATGGAGTTGTAGGCGAGCTGGGAGAATGCCAGACTTGCAGATAAGGAAAGTTATTTGATTAAAACTGAGCCAGATTTGTGCCAATCTCGAGACATGCAAGGTGCTTGAACCAAAAAAAAAAGACAATGGGTTAGCCAAATCTAGAGATTTCTGTACTCATTTGATATTATTTTCCATTCAAATAGAAAAATCTGTTAGCAATGTTTTAAAATGTTTAATACTATACAAAAAGATATTTCAAAATAAAAATATGAAAATCTCCCGAACATATCCTAAAGCCAAACAGAAGTGACATCCGCTCATTTCTTCTGGGTTCCGAGACCCAACACCCATTCTCTTTCCTAATTTCACTTCCCAGGCAGGCAGCGAAAAATCATAATAAATTCAGCAGACAAAATCTCATTTTCTAAGAATTATTCACTCGAATCCATTACTCATTTCCCCCGTGCAGCTGGCTGAAGACTGCAAGACGTGACAGGGAGCGAGCGAGCGGCTGCCAAAAAGCGGCTGCAAACATTGGATCTCAAGACCCCAAATTTGAGATCCAAAACGCACCCACGAGGGCTCAGAATGAAGTGCAGAGAGAAACCCACTGACACTGAGTGTGATAGCTGTGAACTGCCGGTATTATAATCCGCAAGACATGTGTGAATTTGCCGCTTTATCGGCGACTTGGGATCTCTTCTTCAACTCCGGCGAGTCGCTCGCTCGTTCATCTTCTCCCCCGCAAACTGGGAACCGAACCCAATTCAAAGCTCTCTCGCCGCGATTTCCCACAGTCGATCAACATGAAATGAAAGATATGATGGGATATTTGACAGTTACGTGATTTCTTTCTCGGCTCGCATTTGGGCCTCACGATGTTTGCCGAGATGTTGCTACTTTTTTTCAGGCTTGATTTTTTCAGATTTTATTAT
>VNJS01004375.1:0-17176 GCA_008042575.1 Drosophila watanabei
AAATCGCTAATCGATTGACATGCGGTCTTTGCCTGATTGTTTGGGGGGACGTCTCAAGAGTCCAGCTGAAAAGTTCAGATTGAGGCTTGAGGCTACAGAGATAGAGAGGGAAACGGGAGACAAGTCAGATTAGTCAGCAGCAGATTAGGCAAAAGGCAAAAGGCAAAAAAAGGCTCTTTGAAAAAAGTGAAATTAAAATTAAGCGGCTTAGAGAAATATGGGTAAAACGGGAGAGCAGCAAACTGGGTCGCTCCAACGATTATATCATAAATTCCAAATAATTCTCTCACGTTTGTAAATCAAACAGTCGATTCTCTCTCTAAAATATCTCAACCTCTCTCTGTATACATATATGTATGTTTATATATATATTTCTTGATTGGCGCGTATGTAGGCGTTACAATGATTTGCAAATATGGAAAGTCAGTCCGAAGCAACATCGACACAAAATTTGTCAGCCGAGATAAGTTGTTGGAATAATCTACAAATNTTATTTTGGCCAAGCCAATTTTGGGTTTTTTAGATAAAATCGGTCACTGTCTTTAAATTTGAAATGAAGAATACTTTTGATATATATTTTTATTATCTAGAATAAGCCCGAAAGCTAAAACAAATTGAATTTTTCCATTAAGTTTATTAGAAAAATTTTTACGAGGCTTGAAACAAGCCTCATGTGTTGTGTACTTATTGCTTTGACCACTAGTGTATGTATGTTTATATATATTTCTTGATTGGCGCGCATGTAGGCGTTACAATGATTTGCAAATATGGAAAGTCAGTCCGAAGCAACATCGACACAAAATTTGTCAGCCGAGATAAGTCGTTGGAATAATCTACAAATTGTATTTCGCTGATAATAAATCTTAACTAGAAGGGTTTTCAATGGTGGAAATGTATGAGTTTCATTATGAAATTAGCATATATTGATAAGGAATATTCCCAAGATGATCTTTAACGTTTTATGCTATAAAATAAAGAGAGTTATTGTGCAATTTTCAAGAATTTTTATCAGAATATTCCCCAGTTGGTCGTAACTCTTTTCTGCATAAAACAGTGATTTATTTTCTGTCAAAAATGTGTCAGAAGACTCTGGTAAAATTATAATAGGGTTTTGATATTTAGAAGAAAGAGAAAGAAAGTGACAAATAAGCAGTAAACTTACTTTTCAGAATACAAATTATACTTTCAATTCAAAAATTTCATTTTAAATATCATTCTTTTAGTTTATTTATATTTTTTATAATAAATATAAGCCATAAATCAAACTTTGCTTCCTTCTGGGAATACCCTTGATATGAAAATCTCCTTCTAGAAGAAATGGAATACGTCTGGGGGGCAGAGCCGTATCCGATTACCCAGAGCGACCCTGACTTGTGCCACGTCACGCCACATACGCCGCATTCTCCGCAAGATTTTGTGTGTGGTCAGTATGTGCTATATGTGCCATGTATGTATGTACATAAATATATACAAATGGCGACGGGAAGGAGGCTGAGACAGACACGGACAGCGGATGCCGGTCGCTGAAAGGGGTGAAGCAGAAGGAGGGGCCACCTGATAAGCCCATAAAATGCGAGTTGGGGCCTAGGAAACGAACGGAAGCTGACTATCTCGGCATGGGGAGCGAGTGGAGCAGATCCCAGAGTGCAGCAGAAGCAGCAGCAGCAGCACCAGCATAAGAGTCCCAGTCCCGTCCCAGACACTTGACAGCAGCTCTCCGCTTCGCCACATTTTTATACACTGCTGCCACACACAATACCGCGATAGCTTGGGGAAGCAAAGACAACAGCAAAAACTCCTTGGCTTCTTGGAAATTTGTCTCGACAATCGGCAGACCCCGAAAAGCTAAGCAACATTCTTGGGTTTCTTCTTGTACACGTACAGAGAGAGAAAAAAGTTGTATTAAATATAAGGGTTTTTTGGGACACAAATTAATTAATACAGAAATTATAAAGTGAAACATTGAACAATTAGCTAATAAAATAGTTAGGAAGAAAGGGTTTTGTTTGCCTTTTTGTTTATTATTATGAGTTTAAATCAATCTGGATTTGAAATCAATACAAAAAGTGTCTTAAATTATGCAATAAAATATTTTGCATTTTAAATTAATTCTAAATTTATATTTTAAGCTGAGTTTTGTATAAAGTTGAAGCTGATTTTAAATCTTTAGTTAATTCTTGGACATTCCTAATTAAGGATTAATCTCATTAAATTTTTTTAGATTATAAGCTTCAAGCATACACCAAAAAGTATGCTATACTTAGCTTGTACTACAAATAATTGCTGTTTAATCTTATGTTTAAGTTAAGTTTAGGTTTAAGCGTATATTTTACCATAACAAAGTATATGTTGCGATTAAAATTTTTTGTTCAGTGTCTTGATACATAATTTTTTGGCTTGGTTACACGCCCCTCGAGTTGAGCTTAGGGGCCACTGGCTGCCTGTGGCCTACATTTCCAGCAGACACGAACCCATGACTTGGAGCTACCCCAGTATATGCAAGTGTGTGTGTGCTTCAGCCTTAGTGTGTGTGTTCGTGTGTGTATCTGTGTGGGGACTTCATCAATGATTTATTTGCGTTTCGCGTGTGAAGCAGGCAAAAATTTAGTGTGTCAGAGTGTCTGTGTCCTGCTGAAACTTCCTGCTTGAATGTTTTCGGTCGCTCGGCTTCGCATTCGCACACTCGCATAAGAAAATGTAGGTCAAATATTTATCTTCCGCCAGATATTACGTAAGATTATTTTCCGTCTGTCTGTGCGACGGGAAATGAGTTTTAGTTTTAGGTTGTGGAGCTCGGGGGCTCAGACAGCAATTAAAGTCCATCATAATTTTTTTTTTCTGGGTAAGGAAATCCCTTCAAAGCGCCGCCGACACAAAAGTACTAAAGACCCATCCATAATCGCGCCATGGCGTCATAGTGTGTCCCTCCATAAATATATATATAATATATATGTAATGTCTGGTTCCATTACGAATCGATATGGAATCGAAATCAATTCGAATCAGGCCCACACGTGCAGTGTGGAAGCTCGGAATTCTGAATCAATGAGCGATTACAAATGGAATCACAAATAAAGCAAGAACAAAGTGTATGTCTGCTGATAATAGTTGCAGACAGGTCTCAGGGGGGGTGGCAGGGGAAAGACCGGGGAGTCGATGGCTTTGCCACACCAAATAAAATTCCACGTGCTAGAGGCCCAAAGCCAAACTAGCGGCCAGAATGTTGAAATTTGAATTTCAAATCGAGAAAGAGAGACCGACAACAACAAATAAATAAAAGAGCGGCAATTTGTTGTTCTTTTTTGTTTTGCTCATAAAAAATCAAAATAAAATTCCGCAAAAATGTATTTTTATGTCTGCCAAAGAGGGGCGTATCGAGGGGGTGTACCAGGGGGGGCGCTGTCTCATATAGGCCTCGAAAAACAAATTTGTTGTTTCCTTTTCTTGCAGATGAATGATCTCTGAGGTGGTTTTTTGGGCAGACTGCGGGCTGTGGGACTGTGTGTAAAACATATATATATATTTTTATACATATATAAAAAATGTTATTTTGTTCAGCAGCCGAAATGTCGGACACAATTTTCGGACCAAGCTAAACAGAGAGAGAGCGAGAGCGATAGCGAGAGACAGACAAAGCCCGGTAAAAATAGACAGACAAATTGTCGCGTCATGCTAAAAACAACAAAATAAGTAAAAGGAACAAGAATTCATTTAAAAATAAAATTGAAAACATTGTCAAATGCTTTTGTTGTTGTTGTTGTTGCGCGGATGCAACTACAGAAATAATACAATTTAAACAACAACAGCGGCGCAAACTGAAAAAGAAGAGCAAACAACAAGAAATTGCAGAGTCGGCGTCTGGCATTTTAGCTTTTGTTGTTTGGCTCAGCCAGAAATTTATGGTCTTGCAACATTTAGACAGATAAACCATGCCCCACCCCCTCGTCTCCTTTTGTTATAAACGAGTTGACCCTGCTCGAGGGGGGACGCGCCAACATTAATTTCAATGAAATGCAATTAGCATAGATAGATCGAAATTCCAAGTCGCTGATCTGTCTACTTTTAGCAAAGAATCAAATGCGGCGTTTAATTTGATGAAATGTTTAAGTTTTCATCGAGAAATCAAAGATATGTATCAAAGATATTCATTTTAATATGGTTAAATGTTGTAGAAAAATGTGTAAAGTGATCTAAAAGTTATTCGTATTTATTACGTATCAATGTCGATGTGATTCTGTATTTCTTTTTACAGCTATTAGTATTTATTACGTATCAATTTCTGCCTGATTCTATATTTCTCAGTGTGTAGCACACACACACACACCCCTCTTGGCTTTCATCTCTCGAGTGCCGCCGAGTTTGGGCAAAACGACTTGAATTACAATAGAGGGAGACTTCAAAGCGGAAGCGCCGACCCAGGCCTGTCGCGGCTTTTGTTTTATTTACTTGTAAGAAAAATCGATGTCTTGGAGACCCGGCAAAAAGTCAGGAAACTTGGCTATAAAAGTTTACATATTCCGTAAAAGATGTGGCAAGTGTCTTTCCAATAAAGAATTTTATTAAATTTATTTCAAGAACAATTTTAAAGCTTAGTTCTTGCTAAATAAAACGCATTTCTCTAGTTTAAGTAATTTAAATAAGCTGAATTCAAGCAAAACCAAGTTATTTTTCTGCCTTAGAGATGCTAATTTCCTTAAAAGAATATTTAAAACCATTTCTTTCAGTTCTCTCATATTTTTTTAAGCATTTATGGCATTCCCCTCTTATAGTATATATTAATATACAAACCCAGACAGCGTAATTACAGAGCATTTTTCGGCAAACATATAATTAAACTTGCCCCTATTTGTCTGCCACTGAATCATGAGAAATAAATACTAAATTCCAGACGAGAACTGGTGATTAACGAATGCGATTAATGAGCTTTATTGTTTTCGTGGCCAACTAATCTTCCATATATATATAGACTCTCACACTTATACACAAGCAACCATCCATTGATGCCCGAAATTCGTACATGATTCAGGTATATAGAGAATCCCTCTAAAAACGCGACATTATCAATCAATTAATGTTATTTAAAAACCATTAATAGGCTTTCACTAATCATTTTGTTTGGCCAGAATTGGAAACTAAACCAAAGCTTTATTTATACGTTTTTTATAGGGTTTTTTTTGCTCGTAGTATATAAACGCTGGAGCATTTGAAAATTATAAATTAGCTACACGCGCTGATATCAATTTGCACGCCTCGCATTTGTGATAGCCAATAGATAAAAGCTAAAAATCGAATATATACATATATATAACAGCCACGAACCATAAATAAAAGCAGGAGAATAAATGCCAGTAAGCATCGGGGTGACAGGACGATGAATGGCCTGATTGATTGATTGATTGACGACACAGACACACACCAGCTGGCTGGCTGAAGAAAGTTTTAAGTTAACGTCTGATAACGGCCATAAATTTAAAAAAAAGTTAATTAAAATTGTGCGGGCTTATCTGTAGACAATTGCAGTAATGCAACGATGATGATGACTTTGGCGCACAACGCAATTGCAGGGAGCTACATGTGCACCTGATAAAAGTGAGTCATCACCTAGAAACACCTCTTAACTACTGCTAATTGCTGGAAAATTATTTCTAAAGAAGGAAGTAAATACTTAAAAACATTCTACAGAATTTCCCTAGTCTCCCCGTGACCCATGGCGTATGAGTAATCGATGGCATTACGTATACGCCATGCTGGGCGTCGCATAAAGAATAAACTGGAGCGTCGACAGTGTTGCAAAACACAAGCAGTTGGCACAGTTAACTTAGGGTGGCCTGGCGTTGAAAATTTTTGCTACTCGTGAATATATATTCTCTATTGTTCCGAGGCAAAAGGGCCTAAAAAGGCAAAGCTCCTCTCATACCTCCCTCCTCCATGCATGAACTAGTTTTTTAGGTCTGAGTACCGCCCCCACCCGCCTTACTCCCCTTTTGCGACACGCCCACTAACCCAGTTTTTGTGGCGGAGAACTACAAAATCTAGACAGAGGGAACCTAAACCAGGTCAATGAGTCATTGGCCGCAGGCAAACGGAGGGGGAAAAAAACGAGGAGTCGTCCATAGTGCAAAAATAATAGAAGAGAAAAAAGAATATAGAAAATAAGTGGAAGAATGGACAAGAACATGTGATTCTCCCTAGGAGGTACCATCTCTTTTTTTTGCGTAATATTTTGAAGCCTCTGTCAATATTTGCAGGCCATCAGACCACCACCATCATCATCATCATCATCATCATCGTCATCTGCAAACAGAACAAAAGTCTACATCAACATCAATTTCTGGGGCGACGAGGAAGGTGGCGGAAGTGGTGCCCAGTCGACGTCAAGTCCAAATGGGGGGGGAAAAAAAAACCAATCGGCAAATAAACACAAAGACAGAATCAACAAAAAGTATGACACAATGTTGCAATAAGCCCACGGAGGGGGACCAGCCAAAGCAGAGTAGATTATAGTTAGATACTTTGACAAAGTCTGGGGAAAAGGTAAACAGAATAATGCGTAAATTGCTTTTATTAGATCAAAGGATATATGTTTTAGGATTTAAGGATAACAGAAGCTAAAACACAGTATAAGTGAAGAAAGAAACACTTTGAAGTCAGTTAAATAATTAAACTTATTTTATAAAATATATTTCGTATGATTTCTTGAATAAATTCTTTAATTTGCTCTTAGCTCCAAGGCTCTACATTTTTCTTTACCAATTTAACTCAATTTCAACAGAAAATGTTCCCAAATTCAAGCTTTCATAAGGTAATAGGTAGAATTAGCCTAATTATAAACCAAAATCCTATTCGAATGCATCAAGAATTTGCCTACTCTATTATCAAGTCGCTGTTGTTGCTGCGAAAAAAAAGATGATGAAATCGCAAATACTGGGAAAGAAAATGCGATACGTTGCGTATACGTAACCGAACTGAATTATTGCGCATACGACGGGGTTAACACAATTCACCACGTGATTTGCCATTAATTAAATTCCGTTTGTAAATTATGAAAAACACAAAAAAAAAAAAGAAGCAAAATCCAGAAAAGGCCCAGACGGCAAAAGAGGGCTTAAATGGGATTCTCTCTGCGTCAGGTTGTTGTTGGTGGAATGCACTCGCTTCGCTTAAAGGTCAAACGACATCGTCATCATCATCATCATTCCCATCATCATCATCATCATCGTGATGAGAAAAACGTTGCTGCCTGGGCGAGGTCGACGTCGCTGTCTGCGGTTTGTTTCAGTTTTTATTTTTCATCTGCCTCTGCCTCTGCCTCTGCCTTTGCTTCTTTGCATTTTGCTCATTCATTTGCATTCCCTGCCCCTTTCCTATCCCTCGTTTCGTTTCATTTTTTTTCCTTTCTGTCTGTTGCTGTGCGCAGTCTAGCTGCAAACAAAAAAATAGAGATGAAAAAAAGGGTTGGCCTCACTCACCGGGGGAATCAAAAATGAAGCGGGGGAAAAAAGGCCAAAGGGAGAGAGAGAGAGGTTTGCCAACGAGAGGCCTTTCCGACTTTTCATCTTCTGCGCCAGACAACATTGTAATATTTTCTGCACAAACTAGACAGAAATTCTTGCCAAAAAAAAAAAAGATCAGCAGAACTGAAATATATATGCAAAACCGAATGCAGACGAAGCTGACGTCAGATGATGATGCTGTTTGTTGTACTTCCTATATTTCGCTCTAGCATTCCCTTCAAAACCAAGGCTAAATCTTGCACTTAAATTACATAAAAAATAAAGAATACTTAGCAAAGTTGTTAATTTTACTTTACAAGTTCAATGTCATCTTAATGGTTACTTTATGAGCTTGTACTCTAAAAAGGTTGTTTGAAAACCGTTTTAGTTTTTATTTCGGTTTTAAGGTCTTTAAAAAGATATAACCATTTCTTAAAAGATTTTAGGTATTTTATATATCTACCAAATCAATTTGTAGTACAGGAATAATATTATATTATACATTCTCCACATTCTTACAAATATTCTACATATTTCTGATACTTTTTATCTATAACTCTTTTGGAAACAATTTCTGTTAGCATCCCTCTTTAAAGTAACACATTTCAATTTGATTTCCAAAGTCATCTTAATGGTTATGATATAGTTTCTTTATGAGCTTGTACTCTATAAAGGTTGTTTAAAGACCGTTTTAATGTATGTTTCGGTTTAAAGGTCTTTAATAAGATAAAACCATTTATAAAGTGATTTAAGGTATTTTAAATATCTGTACAAAATTCGCATTAAATTACTATAAAATAATTTGTTTTGAATATTTTATAAATATTTTGCATATTTTTTTTAACGTTTTAGTTACTTTTAAAAAAAAACACTTTCTGTAAGCATCCCCCTTCAAAGTAAGGCTACATCTTGCCTTTAAATTGCATCAAAAATATCAGAAAATATCATCACAAGGCACCGAGAAAATCTAAACTTCAAACAACAAAGGCACACACACAGACAGATCATCCACACAATTCCATTTGATTTTTCAAGTTCAATGTCACCTCAATGTATTATGATTGTTAAGGCCTGTGATAATGGCTTTAGTTAGTTTATGATGTACCCGCGGAGAATGCGACGATGATCCTCCTCGCACAACCTTGACACCCAATCAAGGTGTCATTGGCATTGCCCACCAAATGGCATTTTTCGGCCAGTGTAGCTGCTGTAGCGGTGTGGCTTTCGGGGTGTGGGATCAAGTGCGCTGCACTTGACTGTCATTAGCGCGGTGATCATAATCATTGAATTAATAACTTTTTTGTTGTGCCCCAGCGAAGGCGAGCGATGGAAGGAAAGGAAAGTTGATCGAAAGTGATCTTCTTTCGCGCGCACTCTTAATCAAATGCAATTGTCACCCCGAAAAGATAATGGAGAGTCAGGCAAAAGCTTGATTATACATATATAGAGGCATTATCCCGCAACGGTCAAGGAACCTTTTATAATAAATATATATACACATATATTCGTAGAGAGGAGAGAGATCGAAACAAGTTTCCCCACGATCCCCAATTCGTAAGCTTTGCCCACTGTCCGTTCAATGTCCGTTCCACTATAAAAATAGCCATGAAAGCCGTTTGGTTGTGGCTCGGAAAGTGTTAGCCAACTGTCTGATCTGTCTAGCTGGCTCGTCGTCGTCGGTTTTTTTAATGCGGTTTGGCCGGGTGCGAGGTCTGTTTTTGGTCTGGCCTGGTCTGGTCTATTTGCTATTTGCCATTTGCTATTTGCGATTTGCGTCTGGTGTGATCAATTCAAATATTGAATCTGTATTCGCTCAATTATTTTAGCACTTTTCTCAATAGTGGCTGGCACACGTGCGTCAGAGGTTCCATCGAATGCGTTTGAACTGTTGCCAGGTATTCCTTTCTCTCTCGATATACCAGTTTTATAGGGTATCAGGTGATTTGTCTAACTGCATATATGTATATGTATATATATAGTATTTCTACATGTGCGCGGCTCCAGACGTAAACGAAGTCCCCAGACGTGCTCAATCATTTCACCTGCGATAAAAATAATTGCAACAAGCCGAAACGAGCGGCACAATTAAAAATATATATAAAATTTCTATAGAGTTAAAAAGTGATCAAACGGTTAGATATCTCTTAAAAATATAGAAAAACTATTACATATCATCATAAATGTCCCAAAAATGTACATTAATGTTAAGTACTTAAATGTAATGTTGGAATAAGCTTTATATTTACTTAAAAAGTTTAATATATATTGTTCTTTTTGTAAACATTTAGGAAAATACTATTACGCATATCTTAAAACCATAGAAAAACTATTAAGTTTCTTTATAAGTGCCTCGAAAATATAGTTTTTGGTATAGTCAACATAAAAATAAAGTTGTTATTTAATAAGAAACATATTTTGTCTTTTAGTTGAAAATATGGAAAATAATATATTAATTTAAAATAGAATATAAACCATAGTAAAAATTTATTAAAACCTGATTAATTCGTAGTATTTACCTTAAAAAATTCATTAAAGAACTTTGAGCTAAAATTACTTATGGCTTAAATCTTTTTAAAACTGTTATAAAACTTTGAATATACATATAAAATACACTCCAAATTTTAGTTAAATGTTTAAAAAATCCAGTGAAGCTCTTGTCACGCTCCCAACACTGAAAAGTACAGGGTGAAGCGAAATGGCAACAAAATAATTATCAGAAAAAACAAAGGCCATAAAAGGCAGACCGAAAGCGAGTGACAACAACAGTCCAGGTAGAGGTTGAGTCACCTGAGACGGAATGGCTGAATCCGAGTGACAGCGGCTGGGAATGCGCAAAAGTCTAAAGTGCCACTTGCTGTTGTTGTGTTTTTTTTTTTTTGTGTTGTTATTGTTGTTGTACCTGTTAATATTATTTTGTTGCCTCCTTGGCTTGGCTTTTGGCTGAGTTGAAGTCAGACGCGAGAGAGTCATAGAAATTGTTGACATATTTTAATTGGTTGCCGCTGTCGCAGTAGCATTGTTTTTGTGCCTTTTTTTCACTCTGTACATTTTAATTTTAGTTGATTAACTTTTGTCTGGCATTTGTTGTATAATTTGTTCATGTCTGTCTGACTTCTTTTTGTTTGTTACTTTTTTTTGTGTCGGTGTATTAACATTTCTCTTTTTTATTTTTTGTTCATTTGAAAACCATAAATTACCGCTGCAAATCCGGAGCAGTCATCGCATTGGAATATATTTTCATTTTCATTCAGCGGCGATCACCTCGTCGGCGAGGGAGATAGCGTTTACATAGCTGCGTCATTTTTGCCTTGATGAAATTGCGCTGCGGATCGGAGAGCGTCATGATACTTACTATATGTTGTTGTAAAATCTAGTTGCGCAAGCTTTCGCGTGTATCTGTATCCCAAATAGTATATCGGGGTCTGTCTAGTAGCTGTATCTGTGTATCTACGTATCTGCGAGTGTGCTCGCTCTGTTACAGGGTCTGCGACCGCGACGGGTGGCCTCCGTCTGTCTGTCTGCCGTTCTATCAGCAGCGGCAACAAGCGTCTGGCGGATTCGGAATGTGGCCGCCTTGCCATATAGTTTTGCCTATATTAATACCCATTGCTAATTGCGGCATTTTTGGCTTTGTCACAGGTGCGATCGCCTTGGACTTTTCGGTGAAAGCCTAGACTTACAGAAATAGAACTTACTTTGTAATCGATGTGTGTAAGGTGCAAGGTCCAAGCGTGACTGTCAATTTTGTGGTGTATTTCATTCTCAGCTTTTATAACAATGGATCTCTTTAACTATAAATAGTTTTATTTATTTTTAGCTTTAAATCTTTGCTTCTGTTTATTTGTAAGGCTTTTGTGGCATTAGTCACAATTAATAGAGTTAAACTACGGGTAGAAGCTTCAACTTGGATTACTATAACTATTTATAGATTTAGATCTTTAATTCATGGCTAATCATAACTATTAACATTTTATTACATTTTATATAAATGATATCCTGATAACAAAGATTTTTGTTCCTTTTTATATTTCCTTTTTCTTGGTAGAAAAGTTACCTTGAAAGTGTCACCTACTTTCCCCCCCACTTTACAGGGTATCTTTCGTGTGTCAATCAAACCCTTTAAACTATTTATTTTGTCGCTTATTTGTTTATCGAACTGCTGCTGTCCGCCTACATTGGCTGGCTCGCTCGCACTTACTGCGCTTCGATTGCGCATGTGTGCTTGTATCACTTAAGTCGTCTGCTATCTAGTCTAGACGCAGACGCTGCCACATATATACTTCAGACGCACAGCATATATATGTACCTATAGATACGTATATGTATCGGTATATACGGGTAACGGGTGACAGTAGTTCCCGGGGTCTTTCTACGAACGACGACGCGCCGCGCACCTTGTAGATACGAAAGCGAACACGTATCTGTATCTACGGAATACGTTTACAACCAGCGACAGTTGCACGGGGTTTGCTCTTGTTCTTGCCGCCTATTTTGTTTTTATTTTTTTTTTTGTTATTTTATTTTATTTTTTTTTTTTGCTGCCTCTCATTGTTATTTGGTCGCTTGTGGCTGGCTGTGGGCCGCATTCGTTTTGTTTCGCTTATTTATAGTAATTAAAAGCGTTCGTGAGTGGGAATAAGTTATTTAAATTAAACGGAAATTTGAGAAACACAAAATGGGAATTGTGAGTGGAAAAAAAAACAAAAGAACAATTTAAGAAATGATAAAAAATGGTAGCTTAACTTTAAAATATGTTTGTAAGCTGGGAATTTAGTTAGTTAATCCAACTGAATAAAGGAAAAGAAACATATTTTATAAATTAAATATGGGTCAAACTTAAATAAAACGAAATAAGTATCAACAAGTATTTAATAATTATGAAACATATTTAGTTATATGAATAATAATAATAATACGATTTGGTAAGAAATTAAGTAGCAAACCAACTCACTTACAATAGTAAAATCCTCTATTAACATCTTAGAAATTACCATAGTTTTATGCTCTTTAAAAGCAAAATAGAAATCTTAAAACTAAACCAATTTTTTCTTAACTTTCTCCTCGTTGCAGGTCGCTTGTTGCTAATCGCCATTAGTTTATCCGTGTGCCTGGCCTGTGGCAGTGTGTTGGTGGCCGCGATTGCCCTTCGCCGCTCATCCAACGCAACAGCAGCAACATTGACCGCAGCAGGAGCAGCAACAGCAGCAGCTACTGCAACATCTGCAGCAGGAGCAGGAGCAGGCGGCAGTGCAACAACGCGAAGGATACGTCACAAACGTCGCTCGTCGCAACGACGGCGGAGCAAAAACAACGCGGTGCTGTCACCTGGGATCGGTATTGGGATTGGGATCGGACAGGATACCAATTCTGCTCTGGCCCTGCCACTGGCGACAACAACCTCAACATCGGGCTCCACAGCAGCGGATCAGACAGCTATAGCCGCCGCCGCAGCAGCAGCAGCAGCAGCTGCAACAGTAGCAGTAGCAACAAACGCAGCAGCAGCAGCAGCAACAGAAACAACAACACTTTTGCCAACCGAGCCGGAACATTCTGTACCCGTAAGTACTCACTGCCTACTTCCTTGCTTCCTCGTCAAGCAAACACAAAGAGAAAAACCTGAGCAAAAGAAGAAATAAGAACAGGGAAAAACAGCGGGAAAGGAAAACGGAAAGAAAAGGTTCTGGTGGGTGGTAAAATTTTTGGGTGGGCTTTTGCTGGTCCCTAAGTTGCACGCTTAGAAAAGTGTAGCATTGATTTAAGAGAAATTTTACAGTTGAAATGGGATACTTTTCAATAATATCTATTTTAATATAATTTAAAAAGAATATAAATCTTGTTGGAAAAATATACTAAGAGACAGTACTGAAAGTTGTCATTGAATTCTTTACCTAAAAATTATATATTTTTATTAATTTCTAACTGAGTTGCATTTAAAAGCAAGCTTGAACTAATGGTAACTCAATTCATTACCCAATAACTAAACAAAATTAACTTGAGAAAGAGCTTAACGTTTTTTTCAGCAATAAAAAGAAAGACATTAACCCAAATTTTGGGGTATCTTTGATTCCATTATGAATTGAACTTTTTAATAATTGCTGTCAATTACTCAGCAATTTCGTTGGCTATAAAGTCTAAGCGTAGGCAAAACTATTTTTATTGCCACTCAGACGTGTTGCCAATTTATAGATGCAAATTATATATACATACATTGATTAATTAAGAGCGACTGACCTATTTCAAAAGGCCTTTTAATCGATCCATCAATCAATCAACGCCAGCCTTGGCGCACTTTTTTCGCCTCAGTGTAGCTTTGGAAAGGAATTGCAGAAAGGAGACACGTGTCGAAAGTTTCCTTTTTTCATCTTCGCCCTCCATGCATTCCCTTTTTGCGAAAAATGAGAAAAGAGAGACAGAGGCGCAGACAGAAAGGGTGGGAGATGTGGACGAAGGGAGCAGGAAAAGTCCTTGAAGCAACAGAACTGGAAAAGTGGGCGGAAAAAGTGGGCGGTCGTTGCAGACATGCTTAAATTGCTTTCGTCGCCGCCAACGCAAAAAGTCTTATGTAACTGCGCCTATGCCCATTTGTTCGCCATCGCGCAACCCCCCCTCCCCCTGCCTTCCTGCGTGTGTGCGCCGGGTGTTATGCAATGCTTGCTGGATGCACAGCACGTCCTTTTTGCTCTCTTACTTTGTCTGTCTGCCTCTCTCTCTCTCTCTCTTTCTCGGTGTGTGTCTTAGTCTCTCATTTGGCATTCAATTTTTATCACTCCACGAAGGCAAAAACGAAACAAAAAGCAATAAGAACAAGAATTGGGGAATCCATTTGGCGTCTGGCATTTTTATACGTCTTTATTATAATGGCCAAGACAAATTCAATTTCTCCATCAGCGCCTCTTGCTTTGTCTACTTAGCCAGCCTCCGCACTTTAAATGCTTTCCATTTTTGTACAAGATATTTGTTTAGGGTACAAGGTATGTCCTTAATATTGAGAATTGCTAAAAGGAATCTTAAAGAACAAAGACTGTATTACTAAACTTGTGATTTCTCCTCGACTTTAAAAACATGAAATTAATTTGATTAGTGTTTTTAGTAGCCTTTCTTTCAAGTTCATTTGTATAAAGTTTATTGGAAACTTTTAGATGGTCATCAAGTTTGTACTTGCAACGAGTAGAAATGTGTACATTGGCGCCCGAGCAGTAATAAAACTTGTACTCTCTTAAGTAGAATAATATAATAGTTTTAGGCATTTTTAATGAGGGTTCTTAACGCAAATAATAGAATGATAGTTTTAATGCTAACCCAAGTTCAAGTTTCACATAATTCTGGTAATAAGAGATAGGTATTGTGAGTAATCACTAACATGTATGACTGGGCTTTTATGCTGGGAAATCCGTGACATATACTTAACTTAGACCATTAAGTTTGACTGAAAGAACTATAATTTAGATAAATAGTGTTGTTTTTAACCCCTTTTACAGCTCAGTAGAATTCCCAAAAAGTTTCTTTGTGCCTCATCACTATGACGTATAAAATATAATCTATCTTAAACGCTGAGTAATAAGGTCTCAAACAAATAAACTTACATTATCTACATCACTTTTTTATAAGCTCGCCCTTTAAAGGGTATCTCATGGTCTTAACCTACATCATGTACCTGATTTTACGCTTATTGAATATCCACTAGACACCGGCAATAACCTTGAAGCTCTACGATTTACTTTAACGACAGAAGACACTCTTCGCCTCCCACACACACGTGCGATTTTGGTGGATTCTCGCCCGTGGGCTCCATTGGGCCAAAGTTGTTAAGGCGGCTTTTCAGATTGTGGTTTTAAGATTTCCCAACGAGGAGGCTGGCAGGCAGGTAGATGGGGGGAGTGCCGCCGCCGCCGTGACGCCCATTACAAAAGATTAAAGTCGGCAACTTTGACAAATTGTTACTCGCTTTGCTGACATCTTCCAGTGCGCATTTGCTCATTTTTTTCTCCGCAGCTAGAATCTTGTTTCATATTTACTTGATTTTTTTCCTCTTGTGTTTAATTTGCCCACGCCAGAGGCAGCATTATGAATGAAACACATCAGGTACAGTGGATACTCTGTGTGAGGGTTATTTATTTAAAATTGATTATATTAGTATTAATATTAACTTGAGAAATACGTATTTAGAGGGGGTTAAATAGAGAAGAATTCTTGATCAGTATCATTTCTGAAAATATTTTAAATTTAAAACAAATTAATAATAAAATACCAAATATCTGTACAAATTTATAATTCGGATAATAAATTTGGATTCTTATTAGCATCCTGCATAAAAAATATATTTGAAAGACAACCAGTTCTAACTAGATATCTCACCTATCCCAGTTTTAACCGTGATGAGAACATAATTAATGAATGTTCAGCCACTCTGATCCCCTTCCTCCGCAAAAGTCTTTTGGAAGCCCAAGATGCGGATGGAAATATGAAAATGGAAATGGTTGTGGTGGATGTGGAAGCAGTGGAGACAAGTGCGTGGGCGGGAATTGGCTTTGCTGGGCGGCGACGGTGGCGGCGGGAAATGCGAAACACAATTGCCGCTAATAACCCAAGGCGTTTAGGCGAAGCAGAGCGACGCTGGCAGCGGCGTTGTGTTTTAATCGAATTTTATTTGCCGCCGTTAGCCAATGAATAATTCAAATTGATTATTAAAATGTGCGCTCGCATGTGCCTATTGTGTGTGCGAGTGTGTGTGCCTGTGCGAATTTTTGCACACGCACACATGCGCGCACAGCTCTGTAGGCGTTAACATTAGGACGTGTGAGAGCGAAACGGGCTTTCATTAAAACCGTTATCTATGCCAGACGCACGCACCAGACGCAGACGTGCATAAATTAATTACAATTACATACAGAGCGAAAGAGCAAAACACACTCACACACACAGCCGTTCCTGTTGCGGAACTTTTGGGAAATCTACAAGTTTTTGGAGAGATTTTTATACTAAATTTGGGTTTATCGAATATTTGACCTTGAAGCCCTTGCGGGTTAAAATTGATTATTAATTAAATAATTTCTCACTATCTGCATATTTAAATATTTGCATATTTTTTATAACCTTTATACAACAATGCCAGAAAAAAGATAGCTTTTTCAAATTTAACCTTACAAAACGAACTAATTTCTGTATATTTTTAAGCCTTACATAAATGTTTTATTTTCTTAGTTTTATTATTAATTATTTATTTATATATTATTTTTTTCAATTTTATAAATAAAATATGCCATTTTATTTAGAATTTACTAATTCAGATTCACAAAATTTCTGATTTATTTATGAAATTTATCCATGAAAATATAATCTTTTCTTTATAAAAATCTTCAAATAAAACAACAATTTATTAACGCTTGAATTTTCCTAAGCCGTTAGAGAATTTTAGAATTCGAATAATTTAAAAAATTAGGCTGACCTAAACAAACACAGAAAAAGTCGGAAACTTTCAAGGATTCAAACAAGGCCAAAGGCAAATAAAAGCGGGCACAAAAAACAAAAACAAGGGTTTACCCTCAATATTATGTCACTTTGTTCCCCCCAAAAAAAAAGAATATAAATAAAGGAAAATAAAAAAGAAGCTCGATAAAGATAAACAACAACAAACAGCGACAGATGCAGAGCCAGTGGGAACAAGCATGCTAACTTATGGCCTG
>VNJS01004386.1:0-35572 GCA_008042575.1 Drosophila watanabei
GCGTGTTTCCTCTGAAATTCGGTCGGCTGTCAACTGCAACTATGCATTCCTGGTCAGGCCTCCCCGTTTCCTCTTTCCAGGAGCTTAAGTGGCAGATTTTTAATTGAATTGGCTGCAGTTGCTGCTGCATTGAGGCCCACCCTGAAAGTTGACAACCAAACCCCCCACGGTTTCAGATTTTTTTACCATATTACTAACCATTTGTTTTTTGCATTAGTTTTTTGTCAGCTGCATTCGTGACGGGGGGGAAAAGAGAGCAAACAAACAAATCATTTGACATTTTATATATATTCCATTATATATCCGCAGATGCATATATGCATACACACGGGGACCCCTAGGCCTCCTTCCACGCCCCCTCAATAGAAAAATAGAGGCGGCTGCGCATTTTGCACTTTACGCTGATTTTATTTTTTATGCGGAGGTGCGCATTTTGCAATTTATATAAATATTTTATACATTATTTATTTTACATATAACAACTCTTTTTTTGCTTCGCGCTTTCATTTTGTGCACTATATAAATATTTCATTAATTCAACTTTTTCTATTTTCGACTCTCTCTCTTATTTTTTTCGCCTCGTTTTTATTATTATTTTATGCATTTTTGATGAAATAGTTTTTGGATTTTGTGCAACTAATTTTATGGAATTTTTTGTATCCTTCTTATTGTTTTATTCAGCAGAGCGAGGGGGGTAAATGAGCAGAGGCAGCACCGCTTCAATTTATGCGGTAGCTAGGTACCTGGACATTTTTAAGAGATTTACGGCATTTACAAAGCGATTCCGGCCATGGGTTTATTATTTTATAAATGCGTTTTGATTTGTCTGTTTTCCCCTTTAATTGATATAATACATCGAATAAAGTTGGCAGTGGCTCTCTTGAATTTTATTAGGGATTTTTTCTTTGTGTTTATGACAGAACCTGGTCAATATATCGTTAGACCTTTTGAAATTTAAACAGACATTTAATACTGTTTCAAATAAAAGAATCTCCAATGTTTAATGTGAATCATAGTGCCAAAAGTTGTTAAATTTTAAATTCTTGCTAGAATTTTTCTCAAATATAATCTTCAATCCGGTGATCTAGGAAATATAGTTTCACTTATATTTCTGATCATTAAGCTATCCTTTTTTCTACTTCTGATATGGGTTCACTCTGTCAGACCACTGACAATTTTTACTACTATAATTTCTTCTACTCTTTCTAAGGATTGTAAGTTAAGTCAAAGTGAAATAATTTTTAGCGAATTCAGTAAATTTTAAGATATCTTGTTGCTGCTTACAGACATGCTTTCAAATCGGATTGTTAATACTTATGTCCTCAAAAGACTCCTAGAAATATTCTTCAGCCCTGCTTCAAAGTCAGTAAAACAGTGTCTACTTTCCGATCAGAAAGAACATGTCCATGACACTTTCTTGATTCTGGTTTTTGGTGAACAATTACTTCGTTGGAAAACAAGTGAGACAAAACTATTACTGAAAGGCACGCCGAAAGTTCTTAAGTTTGCGTTTCTTTAAGACTCTACGAAACCAATTATCCAATTAAAATTATAATTAAATAAAACTCTGGAAGCCCGTCAGTTTTTTGTTCAGTAATTCTTAGGTCTCGATTACGGGTCAGGGATGTTTTAATATAAGATCTCGAACTAGGTATATAATATTATTTACCGTGTATCACATATTTTTATAATTTTAGTCAGAAGCTTGCAACGCAGTGAAGGAGGCATTTCCGACCCTATAAAGTATATATATTGTTGATTAGCATCCGTCTGTCCGTCATATAATTTACGAAGTTTGTTTTTAATTACATAAAAATCGGACTACTATATCATATAGCTGCCATAGAAACGATCGGTAAATGTAGAGAAAAATTACATTTGTTGTAAAAAATTTTAAACTGTAAAAAGTAAAATGAGGGTGAAAGTAATTAATTTTATATTAGAGAGGAATAGTTTATAATTGATACAATTTGAATCTGCAAGGGTATACAAACTTCGGCGTACCATAGTTAGCGTTCTTTCTTGTTTTATCAGATTTAAGTTGAGTACTTATGTAAAAATCAATTTATTATATTTATTTTTACTTGTTGTTCAATTTAAAAGCACAGCTGTAATTTGCAAATCATTGCAGATATTGCAAATTATGTAAACGATTGTTTTCCCCAACTTTGGTGTTCTGCTGTTTTATTCGGACAGATTCACGGACCTCAATACAGACAGGTATGGCTAAATCGACTAAAAAGTTTATTAACTTTTGTACCCCAAAAAGCGGTACTCTGTATAATAACCACTAGAAGGTAGTACTTCTGTGCAAGATATTGGCTTCTATTTGACCATCAGACTTTTAGTGATATGCACTACATTTAAAAACTTGTATACTTCTTTAGCCTTTTATGAACGGTGCCTAAGAATTTATAAATGTATTTTGGTTCTAGTATGCTCCGTTACGTTTCGCTGTTCTAGTATAATATTATCTGATCACCAAATGTGGTAATATTAATATTGACAAGAAACATTAATTCTAAACCTAGTTGTGGGTAACTTTTTTTATTGCATAAGCTTCTTCAGCGAGATTGTTGCTTTATGTGGAGCACCATTTTCAAGAGCAGAATTAAAAAGTATACAAAGCAAAAAACTTAAATTTCACTTTGGCTTACTTAATTTTTCAGCTTTTTATACCTTTAAAAGGTATTACAATTTAATACCGACCCTATAAGGTATATTAAATATATTCTTCATCAAACTTCGGTGTGCCTAAGTTAGCATTTTTTTTTCTTAGGTGATGGCTTATGAATGCGATTAAAAAAATTTGCCAGGTCTACTTAAAGAGTTCTATTTTGATTGCACAATTGAAGAAAGCATAAGTGCTTCCATATATTATTTCTAATACACTTTTCAAAATTTTTACTAAATAATGTGGTATTAGTCCTAACTTCAACAATTTGAATCGGAACAGGTGAAATTGTCGAGCAGATTTATACCGAAAAAAATCATAAAATGGTTTTATATATATCCAACAATATGTTTGTTTTAATTCTTAACATGTACATGTTTGATGTATTCGTATACAGCTGAATTACTGAAAATATCGGCGATAGTTAGTCGATATTTTTAGCCAAGAACAATGCTTTGGATTGCTTAAGGAGAGGTTTAATTGTTTGAAGAAGTTGAAGATTATGATCGAAGCGGAAGCTTTGGCCCGTTTGACGGAGATCCTGATGATTGCAATATGATCTGTTAGTTGGATCCGGGCAGAGGTACAGCTCCGGGTGTGATTTCATGTAGTCCTTGAAGGCAAACTGCTGGTCCTTGTCGCGCATTACCGGCCGGGTGACCGGCGTCAGCAGCAGATCCTCCGGCACCCAGACATTGCACATCTGGGAAAAGGAAGATCTGCGTCTGAACGTAAATAGTTAAGTATTTCTTGCATAACGAGTGGCGTATGCCAGGCTGTAACCCAAAGCTGTGACCATGGCTAGCGAGAGGATATTTGTTTGCCATTTCCAGTAATTCAGTCCATATTTTCAGCGCCCTAGGAGATGTTAAATGACTGAAAGTATCGTATAAGCTGTTTGTTTGGGAACCGATATTTCCAGTCGCCAATATTTTCAGTAATTCAGTCATTCAGTAGTATAAGGAATCCCCTAATTATTTTACTGTAGGTCAAACTATTAAAACTTGTATAATGTTTTAAGGGTATATTTCGCAAATAACCAATTTTATTGAGCGCATTTGAGTTTTACAAACCCCCTACTTTTCATATTCATATTCAAGGTCAATTTACATCTTGCATTATAAAACATTTTTTCCTGGTTTTTTTTATCAACATCAACAGACAACACGCGTGAAGCACATATCTCAAAAAACATAAGGTACATTGGAAACGAATAATCAGACCTGAGGATGTCATATATGGAATTACTAAATAATAGCTTGGGTGTTGCGAAACATGGTACAAGTAACATTTGATTTCATTTGTCATCAGTTTCTTTCGCATTCCGGTTAACTGTATTAAAGCCTTTCATAAATTCGAGTTCCATAAAATTTCGCCTACAATGTTTTGCGGGGTATTTCTCATTCGGTCACACTCGGCATTACCTTTTCAACTTGTTGTGTATTGAAAATAAAAGGTTACTAATAACAAAAAAATAAATATTTAAGCCTTTATAAATTTTTTAATAATATTGGAAATAAAAAAAGAAACATATTATTAAAATTAAAATTAGCTTAATTAAAGTCGCTTTAGAAAATTATTTTGCGGCCTCCCTGAGTCATCATCGGAAAATCCGTCAAGTTTTATGATCGCTCCACGGAAAACCACGAATAAAGCGATGAAATAGCGACGGCAATGGCGTCGAACGGCAAATTGTGAGTCCGGCGACGGATCCTTTTCACCCCTTCCCATCCTTCTTCTTTTCCTGCTCAAACAACCCCTCTAGCCCCCCGCAAGGTGGTCGTGGCCCTCGCTCTTGACCCTTTTCGCACCCAAACCCACGAGTACCGAAAACAGTCCCCCGCCGCTTTTTTCTTCTTTATTCTTTTCAAAAACTTTACGCCCATGGCCACCCGACGCCCCTTCTGCCTTCTGCCTTCACCTTCCCCACACCCCTCTCCGTTGCCATTCAGGCAGACAAGCGACAACAACGTTGTCCACTTTCGCACCCCTCCCACCCGCGCTTCGGCGATGGCGAGGAAGCGAGACAGAGAGAGGGAGCCACAGAGAGAGCGAGGGAGCAAGGGAAGCCGTTGCGGAATTCGTGCTGTCCATGCCAACAGCAACAGCAACAACGTAGCCGGCTCATATATTTTTCTCATTTATTTTTCCCGGACCCACTCCCCGTATTTTTTGTGCGTTTTTCATATCCGAAACGCCGACACCACCTTCCCGTGCCCACTTCTCGCTTTCCACTTCCCACTTTCCACCATCCCTTTTCCCGCTTCTGGCTGCCCCCCATCGGCTGCCCATGCTGGTTCTCCCCTCTCGCTCCCACCCCTGGCGACGATCCAGCCGGCCTTTTTTCTTGCGCCATGCCGGCAAAAGACAAAAGCAACAACGAAGCCAGCCCACACCCACCCTCCCGCAGAATGTGGGCAGGAGCGAAAAAAAGGAGAAAAAAGCAACAAAAATAATTGCTCCCTCTCCGAATCGCTCTCCCGTGCACTCACTCTCCCGCGTGGGCTCTCCCCAACCCCACTCTCGAGCACCCATCCCATTCACAAAACCGTCGGCACTCAGCTGTTTGTCAACTCATCTGCCGCGCCGCCATCCGGCTGATTCCGCCTCCCGCTCCCCGCCGCCCCTCGGCAGCCCATCGGGCGCCCCTGGACAGCGTGGACAGCGTGGTTCGTTGACGCCGAGCGCCGCGTTATCGGCGTTTCTCTGTTTTTGTACTCATATCCCTCTACTCTCACTCTTTCGCCGAAGAGAGAGCGAGCCGGAGGAGAGTGTGGGTAGGGAAAGGAGCAGGGGCGCAGTGAGTGGGCGGGGGGTCCGCGTGTGTTGCACACTTTTCGGCATTTCGCCTGCACACGCACATTCTGCTTTTGGCGGCGTCCCACATTCACCGTTCGTCCTTTCTGCGCAGGCGCTGCCACCTAAGGTCCTCGCACTCGCACTCGCACTCTCACTCTCTCGCGCTGCCGACGTCGACGCAGGTCCTGGCGCCTCAGCTCAAAACCCACTTGGCCGTCTCTGTTTTGGTCAGTCAGCAGTTGGCTTTCGTCGTGTTTGGTTCGTTCCTGGAGCCAAAGCCCAAACCCAGATCCTAGAACCAGGACCAAAACTAAAACCAAAACAAACCAAAACAAGAGTTTCCGAAAGCATAAATTGCAGAAGGAGTACGAGTGCGAATGCGGCAGCCGTGGAACAGTGCTTTGAAAGTGTGCCAAGTCGCGTGAATAACTGTGAATAACTGTGCACCCCGGTGAACTGTGAGCTGTGAGCGAAAAACCCGCCAAAAGTCCTCACAAGTGCCAACACGCTGCGGCCAGTCCAAACTCGATCCGAACAAGTGTTACAAGTGTGTTTAGTGCCAACGATACCAGCCAGCCGGGTTGCATCCTAAGCTGCAGCTTTGATATCGTCGCATTTTGGCAGCGCCTGGTCCAGTTCAACTGTCTGGTCTTCGGGCGCCAAGGAGCTCCTCTACCCACGCAGGCACTCAGAAAAACTGCCAAGATTCCGAAGAATCCGAGGAAAACCCCAAAAACATCGACACGTACCGCATCGGCAACCGGTGGCGGTGGCGGAGGTGCTGGCGGAGGCGCCACCACCAGCACGAAGATGGCATCTAAAAGAAAAGCCTCGGTGTTGCTACACAAGGTGAGTGTCCCTGTCTCACCGATAGCCTGGATTTTTTGCTAACACTTCACGGATGTGGACTCAGAAAACGAACTTTTGTCTTACCTACGGCAGCGTCAATTGAACTCTTTTGTTTTAGGCACAGGAAATATTATAATTTCCTTGGTAAAAGTATATCCCTTTGAAGAACTCCTTCTCTTGGGAGCTAAATAATTTATATTTATTTAATAGTTATATCCGCCAAGTGAGCTGTGAATATTAAGGATATCAAATTAGTATTGAAATATCATGACATTTTCCGACTTATTTAAATTATTCCCGGGATTCCTTTTACAAATAATTGGGACAGTAAACATTGCAACAGTTTTGGATGATACTCAAGTTTTAAGAAAAATTCAGAAGTGTAAGGATATCTAGTATATCTAAATGTGGCCATATAGGTCTAAACTTTACAATTATAAAGCTACATATTGCCATTAGCTTGACAGCAGTGGCCATAATCAACTTCAAGAGTTTATTCTTATGAAGCTCCTTTGACCTCAACAGACTCAATCAGATATTGCATATCCTTCGAAACCTTTTTCCTTATAGCCCTCTTCATCTACTAGACTGATATCGAATCAATTTTGGCCCAAGCTCAGTTTCTCTCCACTCATTCCCAGACTTACCGCAGACCAGACACATTTACCCAGCCGCAGAGTAAACAGTTCGAAAAAATGTGTTTGGAGAGTGCGAGGAGCAAAAAGGGAACGGAAGAAACGTAGACAGTTGCAAAAATATTGCTAATACGCAGAGTAGGCGGCAATCGCAAAAGAAAACCTGCTCATAATGCCTTTTTGGATAAAAAGGCGCCTAGATGGGGTCGCCGGGGGATGTACCGTTGAGCGGAGGGAAGGCACTCTAATGATATACGACGCTGGGCTGCCGGTGGGCCAGTGTGTGTGTGAGTGTGTTTGCTCCTTGGTACATACATATATAGGAGCGCGAAACGCGACTGGCATGAGGGCTTAGAGGGGTGCAAAGTGTGCGTGTGTCTGTCAACGCGAGGGAGTAAGGGGTGCTCGTGTAACAGCATTGGGGTGTCTGGCTTAAGGGTGTGGGCCATGGCCGGAGGGGCTAGCCTCCGAAAACGAAACGAGGCACACACACTTGCACGCCGCAAAGCGCCCACACCCCAGTGCCACCCACATCCACATCCACATCCCACCAGCACCCACACCCTCGGCCACAGTCACAGCCACAGCCACAGCTCTGCACCCCTCGAAAGCACCGCACCCCTCGCACATTTGCCCTGCACGGTAATTCATCAAACGACGAAGGCGAAGACGCAGACGAAGAGGGAAATGGGTGAGGGGTTTCGGGTTGCGGGTTGCGGGTTCCTCGGGGCGCCACAAAAGAAGTTGCTTCTTGGGTCTTACTCCTTGCCAGCACACACTGGCAGACACAAGCACGGCGAGTCCGGCGAGTGACCAGCCCTCCGGTGAACTTTCTTTGCCTGTGTACGGGGGCTGGCACATCCTCGTGCTCGAAGAAGGGGTATCCTGCCTTAGGTATAGGGGTTGTGAAAAAAAACCGTATATTCGATTCGGGAAGATACGATTTGATGATTCATTAGGTTATAGATTACATATATACATGTATATAGTTTCATATGAAAGGTTATATTTTCCAATGAAATCAGTAGTTCAAATATTGAAGTTGGACTATTATAAGTATGATTAAAAGCGTAATGTCTTAATATAGATAATACATATATTTTTATATAATTTTGTTATGTATGTTATCTCAGATATTTAATTCGTTTAGCTGAAAGGATGCAATAGTATTTATACTTGAAAGGGTAATTTAATGCACTCGTTATTCGTTTAACCGTAAATAAATCCGTAATGCTTGATTATTGGTACAGTACCCCTTCCCTGAAGTCATGACCAAATCCACAGCCCGGTCCCCGAGCCGGCGGTCAAAGACACAAAAGCATTGACTTTTGTATATAGCCAGCGACATTTGTATATAAATAGTTGAATAACCATGTATGTGCTTGTGTTTGTCAAAGGAAACCCCTCTCCATCCGACCCACTCCCGCCCACACCCAAGTCCGAGCCCATCAACCCTTTGGGGGCGGGCGGGTCAAGATTTCGGACTAAGCGCACATAAGCCGCCGCAGGACAGCGTGTGTGTCCAAGGGAAGCGAACGTCTCCTTGTTTAATTTGAGTCTCAAATAATATCCAGGGGAAACTTAAAGACTTTGAAAAAGTTTGAGGTCGCCCGCTCCCAGGGAACAACTTGTTATGCTGCTCAGCTGTAATCAAACATGATTTGGTACAGTCAGAATGGGAGTCAGTCATCAGCCCATCATCGAACTTTCCGAATCGAAGGGTGCGGGCCTGGGATTGTGTCCTGGCCCTGGTCCTGGTCCTGGTCCTGATCCTGATTCTGTTCTGGCTGTGCCACCGTTACACATCTCAGAATTAGTGTCTCTTGCAGACAACGTGCCAAGCGAATCGA
The DNA here is from genome assembly GCA_008042575.1 of Drosophila watanabei. Taxonomy (NCBI): domain Eukaryota; kingdom Metazoa; phylum Arthropoda; class Insecta; order Diptera; family Drosophilidae; genus Drosophila; species Drosophila watanabei. Next base: position 8,808 of record VNJS01004386.1, read on the forward strand.
AGCAGACGCCAAGGTTGGGTGCGAGATCCGGTGGCGAATCTTTACGAAAACCAGTCAATGTCGTCAACAACAGTCTGGGGAGCGGAGATGATTCCGTAAAGCAGGAGCAGGACCAGCAAAAAGGAGCAAACCGGGGATGGTGATGCAGATGGAGCAGCATCTTTTAAGACGTCTGTCGACTGTCTTGACTGGCTCCAGTTCCAGCTCCTGGCTCTGGGTCTCCACCTCGGTTAGATGTTACGGAAAATTGCTTACGCTTTTTTGCACCCACCCACACACACGCACACATACATGAGCACATGTACAGGGTAGCACACACATGAACAGAGAATGGATGGGATTGGGATTGGGCTTGGTCCTGGGCTGGGTTTGGCCGGGGGTGTGTGATATGCCATCATACAAACAGACAAGTTAGACAGCCCAAGACCCTCATCTGCTCAGCCATTGCTCGAAAATAGAAATAGATGACAAGAACACCAAAGACGACAAGGCAAGGGACCCGGGACCGGTGTGGGTACGGGGACGGGTTGGAGTGGCAATGTTGGAGCGGACGGGGGCAGGAGACTGGATTGCGACAACGACTTTGGCTAAGGGCTACGACGAGCTCGACGGGCTTATGTTGGTTTCAGGGATAGGACACTGAGAACGAAAACTAGATGAAATACTTCGGCAATAATATCGAAATCTTAAATTGATCCAAAAATATTACCAAAATGGATTTATTTATCTCAAGCTTTATGCTTTAGGGATGCTAAAAAATGGGGTTTAATGAACACAAGGTTTTTGATTTAGTTTAAAGAGCTTTTCTTTGCCAAATCAAGTGTTGTATAAAATTACATTTAAAACATATATAACCGAGCAAGACTTTTTTTTAGAGATATTGGTAATCGATAAGCACCCGATAGCCGCATTTCTCTCAGTGGCACTTCCACGCCCACAAAAGTAAGAACCGTCAGCTTTGGGCCACCTCAGAGCCCACTCCTCACCTCGGATCCCTCCGCATGGCAAAGCGGAGCCGAATAAAAAGGAAAAAAAAGAGCTTGCCACCCACCCGAAGCACAACAGACAAGCCCAGGAACCTTTACGCGCAGAACCACCCAAGACCATCCAGGCACCCCCCCCCCCCCAGACACACACAAGCACAGCCCGAGACCGAGTCGCACAAGCAATCTGCCAACTCAACTCCATCTTGGCCAAAAAAGAGGAGCTGAAAGGAAGGAGGAGAAGGCAAAGGAGCTGGAGAAGGAGAAGGAAATGAAGAAGGCAACGATGTATTTCAGCTTCAGCCACAATCAAAGTTGCTTCACAGGCTTGGAAGGGGATGATGGGCATGGAGGATTGGAGAATTGGAGGAGGGACCAGGGACCGATGCCAGACTTGGCTCATCCCCAGCTGCAGATAGAGACAGAGAGCGAGAAAGAGAAACGATTCCTGCATCCCTCGCCCAATCTACCCACACACTCACAATGGCACAAAAACAATGCCAAAAGTTTCTACACAAGCGCCTCGACCTCACCTTCACTCCTGGCCGCCCCTCAATGTTGCCAAGCCAAAGACTTTGCCTTGGCATGCATGGAGCCCCCGCTCCGGTCCTGCCGTCTTCCTGCCCCAAATTGTATGCTACACTTTTCGTAGGCACAAAACCCCCGAACCGCCCTTAGCCCATGTGTGTTTGCGTCTTCGACTTTGGCTTAGTATTTTTGGTTAATTTTCTTGCAGTTTTAGGTTACGTTTTTGGCTTTTACCACTGATGCCAGCTCCTTTTATGCCCGCCCGCCCCCAGCCCTTATCCGGCGACCCACCCCTCGGGCCTTTCACTTGTGAAAGACGTTTGCTTAAAAGCCACCGCACACACACCCCCGCACAAGCGGCTTTCCCCCTGTCCGCCCACACTCCGCACTCGTGTTTAGTTAGTTTGTGATGGTTTTTAGTGCCGGTGACTCGAGACCCGAGACATCTTAAAGGGGTGCCGGCGCACACACACACGTGCTGAATGGGGGTGGAGGTGGAGTCGACCCCAGAGCCTGCCCCTTCCAGCCTGTCGCCGGCAGGCAGCATACAAATGAAACCCACGTCATGTCGTAGCAGAGTCCCGCTCCGATTCCCTGCTCGGAGAACTACTTCTCGCCCTAGTCCTCCGCTTACCCTTCATTATTTTCCATTTTGCTGCCGCTCCTCCGATGCTGTGGCTGCTGATGAGCTAAGCCAGCATCTACAAATTTTTCTGCCCTCTTTCGCTCCGACTCCGTCTCCATCTCTGGCTCCGGCTCGGTCTCCGTCTTTGTGCAGTGTTTCATCAGCCACATTTTACATTTATTACTCGGGACGGAACCCCCAACTGGCACACCCATTCCAAGGGGTTTCTGGCTTAATGAAAACGAGAGGGGACCCGGCTCCTTGGTCCGGCAGAGGCCTCACGATTGATGTGCAGATGGAACACACACTCTCAGGGCACCAAGACCCACCACCACCAACAAATAGGCAATAACCTTTGGCCAAGTCCTGGTCGAGACTTCGCCCACTTGAGTGCTCAAAACGCCAACACGAAACGATTCATCTTCGCTTGCTTTCGGGCGACACCCAGTCCCAAGTCCCGACCCAATGGGGAGGCGACCCTCCGCTTAGCCCAAGCTCTCGTCCTTGCCGTATTTTCTTTTCAGCGACTTGGCCTTCCACTTTTTGCCGACAAGATTTTGGGGCTGCCGTGGAGGCGGAGTTGGCAGGCACGAAAAGGATCTGCTCCTTGCCTGTCCGGTCCGGTCTCTGTCTCCACTTTCAGTCCCCAGGCAAAAGAGGATGCCGAGGAGCGAGCGGGGGAAAAAAGGTTTCCGGTTGCGCCAATGTTCCTTACTTCCTTCGGACAGAGATGAAACTCAAACACAAATTAGAGAACTCGGGGCCGGACTCGTGGGCAAAAGTTTCGAGGAACAAGATATTGGAAAAAATTTATGCACAGTCCCCCAACGTAATGAATGAATGAGGAAACGGCGAACGAAGGAAAAACGAAGAAAATAAGAAGGACGGCAGGATGGACTGGACTGGATGGAGTGGAGCCAACTTTAAAGTCTCCCCTTCCAGGACCATTTTCCCAGGACCTAATCATATCAGCCCCAGTCTAGCCAGCTGAAATACACAATTAAAAGGGAGTCACACCTACAACTATGTGTGCAGATGCCTATGGCGGCCCTCAACGAAACGAGCTACTCATGGCAGGAGCCCAGCTCCGTGATAACACAACTGCTAATGAAATGCGCCACACAGCGCTGGCTGGCAACTTTCTCCCCAGATGGGGGCAGGGGCAGGGGCAGGGACCGAGTCAAGCGCCGCGCCTCTCCTGCCGCGCCGCCTTATCGAATTACTCAAGTCCCTGAGTCGGACCCAACTAGTGCCAGTCAGCAACATTTCAGCTCCTCAACCGAGAGCGCTGCCTTGTACCCTTTCAACGCTCTCATATCGCACCCTTGCCACTCCTTCTATTCCTCCGTCTTCGCCCCCGCCTCCAACCCCTGCCGCTTCCGCCTCGTTTCCAAGACCCGGACACCCCGAAAAAAAAAAAATTGAAACGATGAGGGGGAAAGACTATCCTGCAGGGGCTTTTATGAGAACGTGCGCTTCGTTTTCCAAGAGAGATGGAGAACTCTATGTTGGACACCAACCTAAGGATGGGCACATCCTTGAGCACCACTGTCGTGCACAGTGGAACTTATACTCATATATATTTTTTTCCATGAATCATATTTCTGGCTAAGATTTTATTTCAATGAATTGATGTTAAGTTTAGGATATTCTACTTTGATCTGTGTAAGTTCTTTGTATTTATTTTTTATGAATCGTATATTATTATTTTTTAATATGCGAACTTCATTCGATAATACTCTGACCCTCTTATTTGTAATATAATTAATACGTAGTTCAACCGATATTCAACCTAAACAAGACCGAATATTTTATTAGTTTTCAATATAGGAATGATAGATTCCAGTGGGAGCCTTCGCTTAGAGAAATCATCGCGTTCGTTCGGCACCGCCTGACCCTGTCTTCACAGCTCTATGCTGACGCAGAGTTTTTATCCCCCACTCAGCTACGCCTCCTTCGGGCAGGACTATCTCCGGCGCCCTCTCAGATCCCTGGTCCCACACGAACACCAGCGAATTGGGATTACAGGCAGACCCGCACACAGACAAGCACGGACTAACCCTTTGCTAGGTCCGCACCCTCCACAAGGCATTTCTTCACCCCCAGCAGGAGGCCACTCCCTCCGCCTGCCCTAGGACGTCTGCCGTTTGCTTACTTTGCCAGCGCAATTTTTATACAAAAATTTTCTTGCCCATTTCCTAGTCCTTCCCGGCACTTACCCCCGCCCCCTGTCTTCTGGCTTCTGCCTGCTGCCTGCTGCCTGCTATGTACGACGTTTGGGGTGTGGACCGGAACCCTCCGTTCGAGCCAGCTCTCAGCCGGAGTCTCCTGGCAGCGGAGGCAGCGTCCTCGTTCATCAGGCTGCTCCTTCAGCCCCACCCCAAGCTCGGTGCTCGCCCCGCCCGTCACTCCGCCCATCGCCTTCCCACGTTTGTCCATTTTAAGTTCGAGCTCTGCCCGTGGCACTCATCCAGCGCAGAGTCCTTCAGCCTGCCCTCCTGAACACACCCCTGCTCCCCTCGCCGGCTCGGGGCCTGGCCCTCATTTATTTTGTACCCACGCTGGCAGGAAAGTTTGTCTTGCGTTCCGTTTGGGTTTCCATTTTTTAGATTATTCCTTGCCGCTTGCTGTCCAATGCTCCTTCCTTCGCTTTTTTTTCCTTTTTTTCGCCCCCTGCCAGCCACGATTTCTCTAGCTGGGACTAACGAGCATGTTACTCCTTGCCCGACCAACGTTCCCCCGCTCCTGCGCTCCGTTCGCTTTTATTATTATGCTTTGGCGTACATTCCGGGAGGGGTGAAAAAATAGAGGGAAAATGGTAGCGCTCCACCCCTCTAACGGCACCAGCTCCAATCCTGCCCCCGCTCCTGCCACAGCGCCTGCCACAGCCCCTGTGGAACATTTCGTTCGTTGCCAGGGCTACCAGCTCGTTCTCGGGATGGACGCAGTGGCGATGGCTCGGGAAAAGTTGCAGTTGTCCGAGTCGCAGGGCTCTGGCCATATAAAATAATAACAACTAACTAAAAATCCGTTCGCTTTAGCTGCAAAATCCTTTTGTTTTCCACGCACCCCCCGCCCCCCTCCTCGCTCGGAAAAAAGCCCGAAAAAACTACTGTGAAAAAAAAGTAAAAATAGAGAACTTGTTTGCCCCGCTCAAATTCAATGCAAAACTTTTGCATTGCCGTCGAGCTGCCCACATAAATTTTGACCCCACGCTGCCAACCTCCGATTCCCGAAATCCCGCCCCCCCCTACGACCTCACCCCTCATCCCTTATCCAGAGAGGGGAAAGAGGGGCGGGGGACACCCCTCGCCTTTTGGCGTCTGGCTTTTTTTGCGGCCCGGTCGAAAGTTTATCAGCGCGTTTGTCTGCTGCCATCGTATGCCAGTTCCAGTTTCGGCCCCGAAAAAAAGAAATCCGCAACTCGACCGACCGCTTGTTTGTCTTACTTTTGACCTCTATAAGTGAGGAGCCAGGGGGCTGGCGGGAGGTAAGACGGCCAATGGGACTAGGGAGCAGCCGATAATGATGGATTCAGAGATTTCTGGAGGGAGAATGAATGGAAAAAATAAGGGTTTATCGGGCTGTATACAAAACAAAATATTTAAAGTGACAAAAATAAAGGGAACAGTTACGAAAGCTAATTGAAATTATTATTTATTGAAAGTGTTATTTAAAAAACCAAAAAAGACAGATCGTTTTAAATATACTTCTGATATATAACCTCTCAAAAGTATTGCTTACTTGTCTATTATTTCATATACTCCACAATTTCTACAGAATGTTCCAAAAGTCTAAGAAAGTTTGTTTAATAATAGTTTTAGTTTGATTGAATTTTAGTTGATAAAGTTAAGATAGATAGATAAAGATACTTAGATAAACAAAAGACTTTATCAAACATTAAACGGGTATCTGTCTAATTCTGAATTAAGTGCTTACCTTATAAAGTGAACGGTATAAAATGTATTTGTAGATTGATTACTGTCATATAACGATTTTAATAATTATGTAAGCTTTGTGGTATTTAGAATATATGTTTAATCACTATCTCTATTCAACATTATAAAACTATTTCTACACTTAATTAAAGCTTTTTGAAGAGTCTCAGTCTTCTTTAATATTTCATGTTTCTTATACATAAAACTGCTTATTAAGTTGTATTATGTAGCTATAATTTATATTTTTTATACTGAAAACTTGTTAATAAGTTGTATTACATAGCCTTATTTTAGTTGCACAAATATCTCAGTACTAAATTTCATTGCAAAACACTTTTTCTTCTTCTCTTTTTAGGTAAGCAAATGCGAGACGTTTTCTTGTGCCCGAAAATAGTTGAAATTCGGTTGTCTATTTGTAAGTACATTGCTATGTGAAACAACTCCATTGTCCGTGGCAGTTTTGATAAGCCCAAAATGGAACTTCCGCCCCGTACCGCCCCGTCATCTCCGCACCGTTTTCGATCGGTGCAACAGTTGCAGCTCCTCCGTTTGGGGTTCCCCCTGCAACTGCCTGAATGCAGGTCCTCCTAGCCGCGCGCTGCACAAAATGAAAATGAAAAATGTTCTCTACCTTAAGCAGCTTAAAATTAATTTACATGGGCAGAGAGCTCTCTGAAAGTGGTACCGAGTCGAGTCCGGGGGCGGCAACGGCTACGAGGGGGGCGAAAAAAACTTCAGTGCAGTGGCATAGAATTATACATTTGCCAGCGGAAGTTGAAAGTGGCGGCAGTGGCACCCACACCGCCTGCCCGCCGCTCGGGCTCGGAGGGCGCACCCGCACCCCTCCAAGCACTTAATAATACGGTTTATTAGCGACATAAGCACATCCGACGCTGCCTCGTCCGCTGCCATTGCAGACATTTTAATTGGTAGGCGAGTGCACGGGTAACATAAAAATTATAGTCGTGCGGTGGCAACTGGGGTTGGGCCGGCGATGGGAAAGCGGTTGGGGCGGTGGCCAGGGGTTGTGCCCGGCAAACACAGTGACAGACAAGTTGGCAGCCGCGCTGCGCTGGGGGGCAGCCTCCAAGGCTGGGGGCAATTGAAAAGTAGGATATACACTTCAATCATTGGCTGGCTTTGTCTCTGCCAAAGGATTGGCAAGTGGAGCGGGTTAAGAGAGGGGCACGCGGTTCTGTGGCGAGGGCTCCGCGTTGCCACAAATTAAAAACGGCAGCGTTTTTTAATCAAAGCAGCATTAGAAGGATGCCGCGACTATAGTGGTAGCAGTGAGGTCCTGGGCTACATAAGCTCCCCAGTTTCACAGTCTGCGCGCTGGAAAGGAAAACAAGCACAAGGATATAACACGAGTACAGTTAACTAAGAAATCAGTTGAGACTCTATTAAAATTAGTAAAAAAATATAAAGTCTCTTTCATTGATCTATTGTTTAAATGTTTTCTATAAATTTTCCAAGACCACTTCAACGCAACGGTCCCTTGCTGGTTGTCCGGGATTTAAATGCAACCAAAAATGTTGGCATAATGGTTGCTGCAGCTTTGCCTTCCCCCGGTTGCAACAATCCCAGAACCCTTTTCCCCGTGATGGAATGGCAGGAAGGGGTGCCAGACGTACGAGTTTTCCACATCCCTAAATCGCTAATCTGCTACGCATTTTTGCCTTGCCACTCTCTGCGTCCTCTGCTTCCACTCCCCCAACTTTGTAATAATTTCGTGCTCGTCGGGCGGATTTTTCTGTTTTCTGCTCCCTTTTTTTTTTGCGACCCAACGGTAGTCGGTAACTTTGAGAGGGTTTTGGGTCTGGAATTGGGTCTGCCTCGTCTCCGGGCCAGACCTCCGCACATATGTGCGCGGGTGCGATAAGGCGGCAGCGAAATTGAAATTGTAACCATTTGCGAAGGTTGCCGCTGCTAGACGTCACGGCTAGGTGTGTTAAACAGCCAGCGGGAAGGGGCCGACGAAATAGACGAGTCCAGGGTCCGGAAGACCGGGAACCGGGAGCCGGGAGCTGGGAGCCGGGAGCTGGGAGCTGGGAGCAGCCAGGAGTCGGAGGACACGCGAAGGTTGTAAAACCGCCAACGCCGTCGCTGCTTGAAATTTTGTGCTGCCAACTTTCAGGCGCTCGGGCTCCCAACTCAAGTGCGCTTCGGGGATTGTGTGAACGGGGAGCTGGGAGGGAGGGAGCGGTGGCTCAAGGGGGCTCGTCGTCTGGAGAAGGAGAGGAAGAGGCTTGAAGGCGTTTTTGGTTATGATGGCGCCGGCCATCGAGCGTCGCCTGGAGCGACGAAGTATGGCGGGGCGTGGCTTATCCTTAGCTCCTGCAGACAGCCAGCACTCAGGACTGAAAGCTAGGGGCTGCTGATTAAAAGGCACACGAAGGTTGGTTGAATATTTCTCGATATTTCATATAAAGTCACTAAATAAATTTCAAGTCAAATTCAATTGATATGATGCTGGAAACTACAGTGAATAAAAAATTTGAAAAAACATATATCCAACTTGAATTATAGGAAAGCAAAATAAGTTTTGGACGAAACCCAAAAATGATGTTGTTAAAGACATGGTAAAGCTTTAAAGATTATAGAAATACGGAAGTTTTCCGTAAATATTCAGCTTTTTAAATCCTAAACAAGTCAACAAATATGCTAAAAAAAAATACAACAAATAAATTAGTTTCTACAAAATTTTATTGTTTACCTGTACGAGAGCTTCCCAAAATTAGCTTCTTAAAACCCCTTAAAATGTTTGACACATATTTTTGGGTATATCTTAGGCTATATAATTCAGGGGTTATGTTACCAATTTCGCCTTTATTTTGAACTTATTCCTCATCCCCTGAGTCCGCTTTAACAAATACGCTCATATGCCACCAAATAAACCTTTTTAGTAAATGAATTCCCATTTCTAACCCTTTCCGGACATCTAGCTGCGATCTAGCAACCATCCCCAGCCCCAGACCCGAAACTCTCTTTCAAATTAAGTCTCAGAGCTAGAGTCCCCGCAACCCTTGTGCTGCTACACCCCTCGGCTGCCATCGATGGTGGGGGACAGCAAATAAAAACTCTTTTTGCCAGAATGTTGCCTGTATTATCTTCCGCCCGAAGGGGCGAACGGGGCTGGGGACTGCCCATAAAGGACGCCCATTTTTACGAAAAATATCACCAGAAAAAAGGAAATACGGCGGGCCCAAGGGGTGCCCACGTAAGCTCATGCCAGCAAAGCGCTTGCCGCATCTTTTGGGATTTCTTGCCTCGTTTAAAAATCATTCAAGCAGCAGACACCACCAAAACCCAATCCAACCAACAACGGCCACGGCATCCCATCTCCGGCCGAACTCAGACAGTGGCACAAATTGTGTCAAAAAGCGTTCGGTTCGGGCGGAGGAGGGGGCTGGGCCGTGGACCTACTACGGGTTCCACCTTCCGTGAAGCGTTTGTTTGGGCTGCGCATTCATTTTTATGTTTTTGCCCATCGAAACCCTGGCCCAGACCCAGTCCTTCCCTTTCCTTCCCCTGCCCCATCGCCCGATTCCGGCCACACCCCCCATCATCCGGAGAAACTTTGACGCCTAACGAAAGAGGCAGCAAATAATTCATCATTTTGCCTTCAGACTTCAGAGTATTTCCTCTGCCAAAATCCTGAGCCGTGGAGTTAGGAATGCCACGCAGCTTTTTGGCAAGAACTTTTCACCCCCCAGTCCATCCCCGAGCCGGTGGCAGTGCCAGTGCCGGGGCCCCATAGCGTCAAAGAAGAAAATATTATTTGGAATGGTTTATCATCAATTTTATGTGCGATTTTCTTCTTTTTTTTGTTTGCGCTTTTCTCTCCGCTTGGCATTTTCCTTGCTCCCATGCCTTGGCTCAACTTTTGCAGCTCCTCCTTAGTGCTCCTGGAAATGAGTCCCCGTCCCGGGCTGTAGTTTAGGGAACAGGCCACTGAGCCACTGTACCACTGCGACTGTCTGTGCGAGTGAAAATCAACTGGAATTCGATTTGATTATGATTTGTTTCGATCGAAGGCGATGGTCGAGTCGCGACAAAGAGCAGGGGGAGAGCTGAGGTGCTCCGCTTTTCCGCTTCCAATGGGAATCGAGATGGCTGACTGCCACCGGAGGTGGGATATAATTTTCCCACTGCATGGCGCTTGCCAGGGTGCTGGATGGAAGACATCCAATGGGGTCTCAGCTCTTTAATGGCTTTCTCTAACAGAGTTTTCCTATGGCAAAGACACGTCGCCTTGGGCCGGATTATTATTTTCCCCTTGAAAGGTAAATTTAAGGTTTAATTTTTGTATTATATGTGTTGGGAAAATCCTGTTTGGCTGTCCTTTAAAATTGTATCCGAGTACATATTGGTATGCAAACACAGTTGCTTTTTTCAAACACGTTGCATATTGTTTTTCCGAATCTGCAGCATATTTTTTTGGCATTATTAAGGCGTGTTCTATTCTTTAGTTTTTATAAATATATTTATGGCTGTATGGCTGACAAAAAATGTCAAAGGCAGCGAACCGCATCAATCAGCGTCGGTGGCACCGGAAAATATTTTCTATATATTTATCCGCATATACACAGTCCTCTATTTGTATGTTTTAGGTCTTTTGCATTTTTGTTTAATTTGGCATTTGCGTTGTTATGATTTTTTAGCTGTTCATTCTTTTAGTTCGCTTTAATATTTCATTCGTTTAATATTTAATAGAGCTGCACTGAGCTATTCCATTGTACAGTTGGTTACATAAGTCGGCGTACACAAAAATACCACTTCGTGCAAATACAGCAACACAATTAAACTGGCACGATTGGGGAAAAAATATTAAATGCTTGCCCAAGCGATTCCTTCTCGGGCATTTGCATATTGAAATAATATTTTATAAACATGTACACGTAGCGAAAAATTATTCAAAAGAAATCGATCTGGAAATTGATACACAATCTAAAAATAGTGATAGCTTTTTACTATTCTTCATTCCGTATCATCAGAGCTTAAACAGCCTCTACTGCAGGCATTGGAAGATGCTCACAGACCAACCAATAATCGAAATACCTCCGTCACCATGCCCTGGCATTATTGTAATAAGCGCTAGGTGGGCCGTGCCACGCAGTACACCTTCATTGTCTTAGACCACCCTCGCATTCAGGTTAAGTGCAGTCGATCGCCTCGCCTCCCTTATGCCTTGCAGCGCCCTCGGGCCGGGGCTGTTCCCATTCTCCTGCCGCTTGGCTTTCCCTCTCACCTGAAGTGACAAAGTCTCGCCATCTCGTATGCCCAAAACGATGCCTGCCGCACACACGGCGTATACGGAATGTGCGTGAGGTGAGGAAGCGCCAGGCAGGCCATAGATTTCACTTAACTGCAACGCACTGCCGACTTGCAGATGTCGTCAACAGCATCGCCAGCACCATCTTCATCGGCATCATGATGCGGATTCATATGCAAATCAGCATCGGAACTTGGCTCCCATCATCAGCAGCAGCAGCATCCACATCAGGCTTTGTGCCGGGACTCAAAGAAAGGTTTCCGAGGAGACTTAGGACTTGGGTCTTAGGACGGGCCTGCTTGGCTGGCAGTCTGGCGACAAAGTAGCTCGGCAAATAATAAGCGACAGTTAATGCACTTATGAGCCGATATATGTAACGCAATTCGAGTGGAAACGTTTGAAGGGAATTGAGCAGATATTCGAAACCCATTAACGTTATTTAACAGTTGTGCATCAAAGCTAACAATAAAATATATAAAAGACAATCTATAACAATGATTTAGTTGTTCAGGAAAAAAATATATTTTTTTATTTTAAAAATTGATTTAGCTTACCATTTATTCAGTATACCCCTTAGTTTCACTTGGGATAAGATAGTCTCATTACAATTATTTCACTTTCCATATTTATACCTCCCTTATCCCATAATATGCTCCTTACACACCTTTACCAAGTGGTGACTGAAACTCTCAAATGGGTGACATTTGCCCCGATTTTGGCCAAAACTCTTGCCAACTTTTAGCAGCAATCCACACACGCATCATTTCCGGCGCCCAACCTGTCCGGCTGTCTCCTCACTCCACCCTCCCGCCCACCCCGACTGCAGCCTAATGCATTGACTAACGGGCACGTCATGCGTGCAGTTAAGGTGCGAGGACGGGGGGTTGTGATTTGTAGGGGTAGGAAAAAGGGAAAAAAGGAAAAAAGGACTGGAATGCGTACGCCACGAGGCGCAAAAACCAAAAATAAAATGCAATTTTTGTTTGCTGTCCGAAATGGGGTGTAGAAATTATTGCGAGTGGGGGAGGCTGCGCTGCTGCATGGGGCAGGGGATGTAGGTGGTGGCAGTGGGCCTTGGTGGGTGGCATTAACTGGGCAACAACCCTGCGAACCTACCGCCCGCCCGGCCAGTGTGCGTGCATTTGCGTGGTGCGCATTAATTGTGATGTCTGGCCTGGTCAGGCTGAGCCGGGCAGATGAGTAAGTAGATTTCCTTGTATGTGGGCCTGCGTTTTTTCGCCACCCGCCCCTGCTGCGGGGGGTGGTGGTGGCGCCTCATTGATAATAATGCCCCCAGATGCATGCTCCTGGTTTTTTGTACTGCCGCTGCACTCGCTGCATCGCTGCATCGCGTCATCTCTTCATCGCTCCATCGCTTCATCGCTCGGCGGTCGTCGGGTGGTCCTCTTTTTTTCTCCATTTATATGCGTATATATTTTTGTGTGCGTAATATTTTTACACGCCGACACGGACACAGACACCGATGCAGCGGAGCCTACCGCCGCCGTCCAGTGAGAGCCGAGTGCGTGCGAAAAAAGGACCAAAAAAGCTCCGCCTTTAAAAATGTGTGCGCACCAATTGCCATTTGTGACTCTGTACTCTGTACTCTCCTCCCTTTTGCTCTCACGCATCACGCACGCAGCCTGCAATCACTGATAAGCAGCGGCCGGCTGCAGCCCCCACCCCGCCGGGCCCCCGTGCTCGTCGCTCTCGCTGCCTTATTGTTGTTGTAAATGGGAATAAAAATAAGGGAAAAAGTTGGGAAGGCCGTTTCACAAATGGCAAGTGCAAAAAGCGTTAAAAAACTCACCCGGCCCGGGCGGCCGAAGAAGCAGCCTCGCGTTCGGTTAACTGGTCCATATGGGGCATCCCCGACCATATGCGGGGTATTCTTTACATACTTGTAGGCGTTCTTTTTTGTATTTTATTTACGCACCTCTGCGGCAGATCGGGATCGGATCGGGGGGCACTGGGGAGGATGGGTCTGGTGGCAATGTGGGAAAATAGGCAGGGCCGCTGTGGTTAAGTGGCGCGCGAAAGAGACGCAAGAGCGAGGAGGAGCGAGCGAGCAAGCGAGAGGAGTATGTGCGGTTGCGGTCGCCGAAGGAAACGGGCATCAATGTCTGACAATATTATGTTTCAATTTCGGAACACGAGACGGCGGTCGGGGGTGTGTAAAAAACGATATATACATTCATATATATATAGATATATAGCAAGGTGGGACAAATTACAAATGATGCGCTGCAAAGGGACTGTAAGGGGAGAGCGCCAAATTTGACTTTATTATTGAAGAACAAAAAGAGAAACCCAATGATTAATTCCTTTGTTTTCTTAAGTTTCTTTTTCAATAAGAAAAACAAGAGATGTATGAAAAAATAAAATTTTCATTGGAATTCAGAACTCTTCAACTATACGGAAGGGGAAAAGTATTTTTGTACGCATACGAAAAGAGGTAATTAAAACTGAGTGCTTACCATGAATATATGCAACTGATAAAATGAACAATCTCCAAACCCATAAACTCTATAAATGCATAATCAGCAGCAGTCTAGTCAATTTAGAATTGATGAAAAACCAATACAAACCTGTAGAGTTATTAAAAACTAGAATTTCTTTCTATGTTGAACCTCTGCAACATGTACATTTTTTGTAGCAACAATATTAGGTGTGGCTCAACATGTTCCTAGCAATTGTCAACATTTTCTTCCGCCTTCCGACCCGTTTAATTTAAAGTTTTTATAAATGATCGCTTAAAATAGGTAAAATGAATTAGCCATGTCTTTGTCCTTTTATATTTTATTGAAAATTATATGAATATTGTTTTCACACTTCTTTTTTAATAAAATTACACTGTTAAATATTATTTATTTTTCTTTCAAAAACAAAAACAAAACCGCTTTTAAAGTTCAGTAGAGAGTGAATGATATCCAACGGATTTTTGTCACTTAGATAAATAAATTAGGAAAATAAGCAATAAAACCCTTAAAAGTTATAATAGGTTACTGCAATACTCTCTCCAATGTCATTCTTCCGTACGGTAACGCGCTGACTCCACCTAACCACGTCGTAAACTAATCAGACCGGAAAGGGAGGAACGGCGTCCGGTCCCAGATCAATTCTTCCACCTCCCCACCCTTTTTAGCGCCCAACTTGGTGGTGGTCAACCCAATGTTGCATACTTTATGCCTCCGGGCAAATAATATTCGCGTGCGGCATAAAAAGCCTTGTTGTTTTGCGTTTGAGTGGCATGTACCGTTAGTTACAGTGGCCCCCAAAAATATATGTGTAACAAGCTCAGCGATTACACGACCTCCCCCGAAAGCAAGCAGCAAAAAGCGATCCGATGTGAGTAACTTTGCCCCGTTTTGTGGCCAGCAGCGGAAAACTCGAAAAAGAAAGCAAATCAAGTGCACAGAGGGCACGGTTCTCGATATTTTTTTCACTTTTCTTATTTGTCAAATAACTTTGCCTACCGATGGGTGGCAAATGGAAAAGCACAACATCATCAATGCAGTCAAACATGGGGGAGAGGGACTTGTGGAAGGCACGGTAGCCAGCGGCTGGGCTTAGGGGCAGCACCCACCTTCAATGGTTTACCAAGCCTCCCTTGCTCGTTGCACAATGCGATTCGCGATGCTCTTATATGTGGCATCTCTGCTGTGTTAAGTTTCAATCGATGATTAGAAAATATTTCGCTATTTTTTTTGAATAAAAAAAAGTGGTTAGTGGATATAGGGAATAGATATGTAGAAATCTCTTCTTTGATTACTCATTTTGTTTTGTTAGTTGTAATTCGACACCTCTGAAAAATCAGCACTCAAGGCACACAATTTGATAAGAAAAAGAAGTTTAAAAATTAACAAAAAATATATCAATTCTGAGAATAAAATTTGTTAAAATGTTAGGATTTTCTATAGAGAATTCCTGTTTTGACTAGCACAAAATCTGTCCCTTTCTGCAACTACGTTTTTTTACTGGCAACTGTTGTTTGTTTATTTCTCGCTGGAAGTGCAAAGCATTAAAATATGTATAATCCCACGAGCAGCAGTGGCACTCATCCCACTTTTCACTTTCCACCTGCAGCTGCATTCGCTTTTTAGCAGCATAACCGTTTCACCTCGCTTTAGCTCCGCCCTGCACCTCCCCTTGCTTTTGTGCGTGTGGCTGAAAAAATAAAATAGAATTTTCAACGGAAACGCAAAATTTTATAATGGCGCCCACGGAGCGTATGAGTGCTACGAGTTGCCATGCCGACATTCAGATGCAATTTATGCAGATGATTCGAGAACAATAGACTGGAGGGACATTTCTGGCATTATAATACTAACGCATGAGGGTCAGATCATGAAGGGATCAATGGTATTAAGTAGAGGGAGCTCTGAGGATCATAGGTTTGTAGGTTCCCATAACGATCATCCATTACGGGAGGTAGGTGAATCCAAATACTAATAGCTGTCAACTGACTTTTAATTATCCTTCGACGCTTTTGAATCCTGGCACAGCTTAGCCTGCCATAATCCCCATTTTGGACTATCAGGCTAAGCCGGTTATTACCTGATACATCACACGCCCTTTGTCGCCTCTTTGGGCCTCGAACAAATAAATAACTTGCCGCTCTACACAAATATCAGAGTCACATGCCACCTATGTAAACGCACATATATCACTTATGTATATCGCTTTCAATATTTCATATACGCGACGGGGTATTTGTTGTGAGCCGCGACACCCTCTCCGCCCGACTAAACCGTGACTGGTAACTAATTTGAAAGTGGCCCAGCGTACCCGCACTCTACCAACTCCTGATTTTTTCTATATTCCCGACTTATATTTTTTATTGGTGCAGCACCTCCCATCACGTAAACTGCAGTTTCCATGTTGTGCGGCGGTCTTTTTTTTGTAATTGCCTTGACCAGCGTAGATATTATTTTATTGTGGAAGTTTTTCCCTTTTTTTCGGGCTTATATACATGTTTTTGTATGTGCATATACGGGTATTCTATGGCTGTATATGCATTTAATGCATTCGAGGGTTGCAGTTGAATTTTTAAGCCAAATGCAGTGTCCCTAGGCGGGAAGGCTGGAATAGGTACTATCTATTGGACGTTATACGTACAGAATTGCGTTCGTAAAAGGAGTCTGCCTCCAGTTCCTTAACTGCCAAGACATATTCCTAATCAACATGCCCAGGTGTCTTTCAGTTTCTTTTGCCAATCGAGTCGAAAAGGGCCCCCACTTTGCCGTATCTTCGGCTATTGAAGGACCAGCCACATGAATAAGAAGAAAACATACAAATTTTCCATTAATTAAAACGAAACAAGAAAGGAGAAAAGAAAGGAAAGGACAGCAGCTGGACTTTGACTAAGACTTGGGGACCGGGAAGTTGCAACATTTTTCGGAGTCCAAGGCAGGAACAACTCCGTCGGGAGTCCTTGTGACTTGAAGCAGTTGGGGGCAGGACTCTGCCCGAGCTCCTCGTGCACGACTTTGGCTAAGGGGCTCATCCTGGGCAACCTTGACTTAGGCGGCAGTCGCTTGCCAAAGATGAGGGGCCGTCCCTGCCTAGCAAGTAATTTGTTTTGGGCCTGACAGCAGCCCACCAGGCGTATGAGTAACACCTGCCAGCCAGAGAAGCACACCCACACGCTTACGCATACGCATACGCACACGCACTGGAAAATTCGGAGGAGGGCCATAAATCCTAGCATTTATTTCCATTTCTCGTCTCGTCTGCGAGCTGGGGAAAGTTGCTTTTGAAGTCTCACACAAATTTGTAACCCTTTTTCGGTTGGGGAAAGCAGGAAGCTCCTCGGAATATCAGAAATATGCGGGTTTTTGGCATCTTACGAGCAAAGTCCTTTGCCGTAAGGCAGTGGCAGGAGGCTGTGTGCTCGGAGTTCGATGCAGGAGGTGGTAGCTCCCAAAACTAACAGCCCGACGAGGTGACAGGGTGGAGGATAAACATGTGCTGCTCCTGCCTGCCTGCCAGCCTAAAAGCAGACTTTGACTTCGCCTATGTCGATGTCTGTGTGTGTGTGTGTCTGTGTCTGGAGCACACCACTACCACTACAATGCCGGCAACCTCTAAGCACACGCATAATGAATTACCGCCCAGCCAGGAAGCTGCCTGGCCCTGCGATCTCTCCCTTCCCGCCGCCAACTGCCGATGACATATTTCTCCAGACGGAGGCAGGAGCTGCGCCTAGAAGGCAGCTAAGAAAATTTGCGTTTAGCTCATAAGTGCGTGAAAGGGTTGCCAGGTCCTGGGCCCCAGTCCCAGTCCCAGTCCCAGTCCCAGTGCCACGTCCCCCCGATCCAGAGCGAGCAACATCCCTGCCAAGGGGTTGCCTCTGTGCACTGTCAAGGAAATTGTAGTTTAAATGAAATGGAAGTTGCTTTTATCAACGACCAAGGCGGCGGGCTGAGACCTGGGGTCTGGGGTCTGGGGTTCTGGATTCGGAGTGCGACTAGTGTGTGTGAGCTTTCTTAGAAGTTCCTCTCCTCGAGTGTGTGTGTCGTATATAAATTAAAATGCCTAAACATATGCATTAGTTTTTGTCTCAGTCCCACCCCATCGCTCCCCCAGCGCTCTCTTGTGTGTGTGCCGGGGCTTGGGGTAGCTCCAAAGTTTTTGTGGTTACGACATCGGTTTTCGGGGGAGGTGCGAGTGGATGCTTGAGACGGGCTCGGCCGGGACGGCAGCGGGGAGCGGGGCGGACTGTCAGTCTCGAGTCGGTCTCGAGCTGTGGCCTGACAACTTAGTCTAATGAGAATTCAAATTCGAAACCCAACTACGCAATCGTGCTGAAGAAATTAAAAGAAATTGCACATGATGTGTTTGAGGGGGTTGCTTGTGGGTATCGAACGGAATGATATACATAGGTATGTGTGCTCGGAATGTGGGCGGAAGGTTGGAGGCTGTAAGCAATAAAGCAAATATTTGTTTCACTTTCTGGCAATAGACTCGAAAATATTTGTACAAACTCCACAGATGAGCAGAAAAGGGAAATGAAGTTTACTGGGGGCCTTCGAAAAAATTGTCACATCGTAATTAACTTATGAATAAAGAAGGTACAGCCTGCTTTACAGACCGGGGCACAGAAGTAACAGTTACTCCTCGGAGCCCGTCAGAAGTCATTCCCCGGAGTTATCCACCCATGTGTCCCAGAGATCCAGCAAATTAATGTTAATTAAGACTCCAAGCCCTCCACGTTTAAAGGGAAAAATGGGGAAGCCTCAATCTCGATGGCCATCCACACGGAACACAGCTTCATTTGTGCTGCCAGCACCAGTCCCAGCCCCATTTCCAGAACCCTCTCCATCCCACCTCGGGAGTGTCCTTCAACCACAAAACCAAGGGAGAGCGGAGGAAAAAAGCTTGTGTGCCGGACGCCCAACGTCTTGGGCGAAATGTTTCATTAGAGCCATGTTGGCCGCAAATGGCAGGAAGGGAACCGAGCCACCAAGTGACCCGACCCCCGGCACCCAAGTAGACTAATTTCCAGTGCACAAAAGGCGGACTGTGAAAAAAGGCAACCCCAAGAATGGACAGCAGGGAAAAAGGAGCAGACTGAGGGTGGACCGGACCTGGTCTGAAGATGAAAGTCGGAAAAACTTTCCCCTTGAATCTCTGGCCGGGGAAGCTCGGGAAGCTTTCTTTGACGTTGCCTCTTTTTGCATTCTTTTGAATGGTCTAACGAACTTCCACCAACTGATTCTACTTCTAATCATTGGGATTTGGCATATCGAACTCAGTCCCCAAACTTTTTGCGGTCTCCGCCAAGCTCTCTTATAGACTCCCAAAAAAAGATAAAGGGGAAAACTAAAAATACTCAAAATCCCGATTTACCTTCGTCTTTTCCGGTTAAGTTTAAAAATTATATATACCTTAAACAATTTATTTTAATGACAAAATCTTATACTCATCTATCTATTTGCTTCACAGGAAACTATTCCGGCAACACCGGTCGTGAGCACCGACACCTCCACCGGCCTGGTCGGTGTGGGCGCGGTCAGCGGCGCAGGAGGAGGCGGGTCTGGTACAGGAGGCGGTGGTGGCGGGGTTGCCGGCGCTGGAGGTCTCCTAGGTGAAGTGGTCAGCGGGCTGAGCGGCGGTGGAGCCAGCGAGTCGGAGGCCTACGCCGGCCTGATGAAGGACGCCGACAAGCTGAAGCTGATGCTGCTGGCCTGGAACTACCAGAACTCGACGGCGGTGCGCAATGGGACTGAGGGTCCGGACCTGAGCGTGGTGGGCGGCCTGTGGGCGCAGTACCAGAACGCTCTGGCCCAGAACGCCGCAGCAGCAGCGGCGGCTAGCGTCAAAATGGACAGCTCGCTGTCGCCGGTGCCGCGGCAGGACGCCCATTCGCCGATGGAGACGCAGGACGAGACGAACTCGTCGGGCCAGAAGGAGGAGGACGAGGTGTCCGAGGACGACTCAGATGACAAGCTGGACGAGAAGCTGGCCACAAGCCACGATCCCGAGCGGCTCAAGGCCTTCAATGTGAGTAAAGCGAGAGCTGTGAGTGAGCGGCGAATGTAAAGCCAAGCGTTGCCAAAGATTCGCCAGAGATCCTGGTCACGGTTAGGAGTCGGGTCACTAACCCTCCCTTCCTTCGCTTTCAGATGTTCGTGCGCCTGTTCGTCGACGAGAACCTGGACCGCATCATTCCCATCTCGAAGCAGCCCAAGGAGAAGATCCAGGCCATCATCGACTCGTGCGCCCGGCAGTTCCCCGAGTTCAGTGACCGATCCCGCAAACGCATCCGCACCTATCTCAAGTCGTGCAGGCGCAACAAGAAGACCCGCGATGGATGGGAGAATACGGTGAGTGAAGGGTCTAAGGTCATATCGATGTCCTTCCAAATTTCTTAACTTACTTTCACGACTGTTGTTCCCTTGCAGACCCGACCCACGCCCGCCCACCTGACATCCGTGCAGGCGGAGCAAATCCTGGCCATCGCCTGCGAGAATGAATCCATGAACGCCAAGCGGATGCGCATTGGCCTGGAGCCTATCACCCATGCAGTTCCGGCGCCAGGCAGTGCTGTAGCAGCAGCTGCAGCGGCGGCGGCAGCCGCAGCCGTCGTGGCAGCCACCAGCTCCGGGGCCGGTGGCACCAGCACCACCTCTGCTGGCAATGCGACGGTCACCTGTGGCGGAGTAGGTGGGGCCGCGGATGCCGCCGGCCTGACCAGCGTGGCAGCCGCAGCTCTGCCGTTCGTCAGTGCCGTCGGCTTTGCCCGATCCACACCCAACTCGGAGCACGCGGACGGACTGCCGTTCGGAGCGGTGGGCACCGTGGGTGGCATCGGCAGCGGGGGTGGCGGCAGCACCAGCGGTGGTGCTGCCGGTGGGGGCGGCGGTGGCATGAGTTCGGCACGCAGCTCCCCGCTGGCCCTGAGCTCCAACGCCAGCGTCAGCGGCGGAGCTAGTGTCACCGGCCTAACCCTGGCCAACGGGGCCGGAGCCTCGAACGGAGCCGGACTGCCGGCCAGCAGTCCGTACACCACGGACTTCAGCTCACCGTCGACGGCCTCACCCTTTGTGGCGGCAGCAGCGGCAGCCGCGGCGGCAGTTTCGGCAGGCCGGGCTCCCAGCTATCCCGGCTACTTTCCTGGGGTGGCAGGCCTAGGAAATGGTAAGTGGCTCAACGTTTCTCTTAGAATCTATCAGTAATCGTCTTAATATGCTTTCAGTTACGCCCACCGATCTCTCGATGAAGCCGACCAGCCTGGCAAGCGGTCTCGGCGGCAACTTGGCCACCAACAACAGCAGCAACTCCGCGGCAGGCAACATCAACTCGCAGCTGAGCGCCGCCAACTTGGCCAGCCTGAGCAGCGTGAACAATAACAACGCCCTGGTGACAGCCACCCAGCAGCTGCAGCAGCTCCAGCAGCAACAGCAGCAGCAGCAACAGCAGCAACAACAGCAGCAGCAACAGCAGCAGCAGCAGTTGCTCGTGGGCGCCGGAGGCGGGGGATTGGATGCACAGGCCAACCGGGCGCCACCTATCCTGCCGCACAAGTTGAGCGCCAACGAGGTGACCGCGGCCCGGCAGGTGATATCTGCGTACCGCGAGAGCGCCGCATTCCTGCTGCGAACCGCCGACCAGGTGGAGCAGCTGCTCGTCCAACAGCAGTAGGCGACGGCGGCGGTGGACGTGGCCCCTAGGTTCGAGACCCAAGCGGTGCCAGGCGCGCGCGGGTTGTTCCTATTTTAAATGAAATTTAAAATGAATTACACACTCCGACACACAAGCCAAACTAAGCGAAAATAGTCAAACCGTAGAGCCAAACGAAGGAAGAGCCATCCGGCGGGTAGTCAAAGCAGCTCGTTCAAACGAAACATTTTAAGTGTTTTTTCCTCCACTACGTACAGCATACTTAAAATAGAATTTAACGATAAACAAAAACCAAAAGAAATATTGCAAATATCACAACAGTAAAGATATTAGAGCTGCCGCGATTCGCTGACTTGTTTCTGAATTGAATTTTTGCATTGAATCTCTGATCGGTTGAGTTAACCTTGTTTGAAACTCCTAGCATCAGGTTATAACAAAACACTCGAATA
Source organism: Drosophila watanabei (assembly GCA_008042575.1). Classification (NCBI taxonomy): domain Eukaryota; kingdom Metazoa; phylum Arthropoda; class Insecta; order Diptera; family Drosophilidae; genus Drosophila; species Drosophila watanabei. Next base: position 30,731 of record VNJS01004386.1, read on the forward strand.
ATTAATTAACTAAAATTGCAACAGACTCAAGAGAAAGTCCTGAGATCATATTACTTTAGCCTGAATATGGCCGTAGCATTATCCTCAAACTATTTCTTCGCAAATTATCGATACTAACTACAAATCAGATGGCAAAGCAGCTCTAATAGTAATAAAACCAAGCAACAGTTCAACGTACTACAGTGTCTACTAAAAGTAAACCTACAATAGCCATACACAAACACTCGCATCGATTTTGTTTGGACCTTTCATTTTACGCATTTTTTAGGCTCTCGCTCTTCGGAGAGCCGATGATTCCGGGCCCGTTTTCAAAGTGCGCGATTTGTTGAAAAAGGTTAAAACTAATAACTAATAAATAAGTTGAAGTATTGTTGTAAATTTTAAGCAAATTGATACAAAAACTTTTAAGAAAAACCAAAAAGAAAAACAAAAGAAAAAAACGTAAAACTATGAGAAAACACAGGGTGATACTTTGAAAAATTATTACAATGCATAAGCTAAAAATTAATAAGAGGGAAAAAGAAAACGTAATAAAAATGGATCTGAAGTATGGCATAGATGTTGGTAAATGTGTATTTAACGTTTAGAAATTACATTTGTATACTGTTTCCAGGATCATTGTTTCCAATTATTGTCCATTGTGTTTTGTCCAACCTACTTTATTTTAGGTGTATATACTTTAGGGGATTTATTCTGAGACATTTTAAGTTTGACTGTTGCTTTTTACTCACATTCGATTATTGAATAGATACCGAATAAATATTTAAATACAAATAGCCATTCATGTTTTTTGCAAATATAAATGTGCATAAGATAAGAAACCAAACACTGACACGAACACGTAGAAACACTTACAACATCGGTTATGTATGAGTGTGAAATGGAACGGAGAAGCGGAGAAGCGCGATGCAAGGCAAATTATAGAATTTAATTATATAAATAAATTGCTAAAATTATTTAACCAACAAATAATTATTGACTAAACCCAAATAAATACTCGAAAGGCACTCGATAATTGCTTGGAGGGCGGAAGAAATATTTATACGGAATACTTAAATATAAAATAATGTGTGGCATTTGCATAGAAGAGTAAACTAATTAAACCAAACGAAGGCGACACAAAAGAAACAAGACATTTTAAAAATCGAATTAATAAAGAATTTATGAGAATTATATGTACATTAACTTGGCATGACTTTTTATTTATCTGTCTCAACGGCTTTAAGCACCCATCTTCGCAGGCTTTTAAAGCAAAAGCTCTAAAACCAAAATTTGTTGTTTAATGAAAACACAAGGGCGAGATAAATAGAGTCGACTAATGATGCTAAATTAAAAAATATATTTTATCCATCTTAACGGCTCGGAAATATAAGTATTCCACTTTGATATTAATTTATAATCTACTTGTATTCCTTCTGTTTTCAAAACATTTCTTATTTAATAATTGGAATATGTATTTTCTGGCATTGAGCATGATCTCAATATTAAATTTGCAAGGCGTTTATATTTGTTTAATTATTACATTCCATCTTCAACAAAATTTATTAATTCTTTAATATTTTTTATAAATTTAGTCTACAAACAGTTTAGTTGTAAAGCATTTATTTTCAAATGATTTAAAAAACTATTTTAGCTACTAGAAATCTTACATACATTGAAATTAAAGGCGCCCCCTAGCGGAATAATTGCGCAAAAACTGTGATTACATAAACCCCCACTGATGGCGCCACTTACTCGAATGAAGTAAAAAATGATTTAACAAACTTTTATTAAATTATTTTATTATTTTAAAATTATTTAAATATATATAAAATCCTAAAAAATATATAATAAAACGCTGCCGAAAGCCACATCAGGTTTGGCTGATATTTATCCTGTAGCTTAATTTATAATAAAATAATGACCAAAGACTTCTTAACATTTCCTTGGTGCTATACTACTCCACCAGTGAACAGTGGTTGACTACATAGGCCAAAATAAAAGAAAACAAAAGTCTGAAACTGGTCATTTTTTGTATAAAACTATTTCTGATCAGAGCAAAAACAAAAACAACAAAAACGAATATTCAGGTAGTTTCACTGTATATTCATTTTTGTTCTCTCTCATTCGTACGCGCTACGAATAGTGAGAGAAGTGAGGCAACAAAAACACGTGCGCGTTGCAGTAAACGCATCTTGAAAATAAGCTTGCACAAAAAATTAAATAAGATGAATATTGAAATTAAAGGTATAAACTATACTACTGAGTATTTTTTATGTTATTATTTGTTGTGTTATTGTTTTAATGTTAGTGTTTCATCAGTGACCTGCCGAGTAGTGCAATATTGTGTTTACATAGATTTAAGATAGAGAAATAGTTGTGATACCCGTCTTACCTTTAAATAAAACTTATTTGTTAAAACTTGTCAATGTTTTTTTAGTTTATGTTTTAAATTTCAGCTGCACCTTTTTGAAACCCTCTGTCTTATTCTCTTTTTGTGTTTGTGTATATATTATATTTGGTCGTTTTTTTGCTTTGTTAGAATCTTTTTTGAATAACATAGTTTTTTGCATGGTATTATTTGATGTAGTATAATGTATTATAAAAGCTACTATACATTTGAAGAGCCTACTTATTTTTATTTTGAATATAGATAATAAAATTTAAAGAAATCATCATTTATTTATAAGGGATTTCTTTACCCTAAAAGTATGCAATAGATTTTTAGTTGTATAATGTTATTTTCTAATATTTTCTGGCATCAACGTATAGTTTTAGCCTACGTTTTATAATTTTTGTATGTTCTTGGATCTATATACCGGTACAAAATTGTTCAGCTCTATATTCCAACTGGAAGTATTTTTGGCCGCATTTGCCATATCACCAGTCACCAGTGGACTTGTGGCCTTATATGAACCTTTCCTGATAAGCCAGCCAGTTTGCAACGCAGTGAAAAGTCATCTCCGACCCTATAAAGTATATATATTCTTGATTAGCATCAACAGCCGAGTCGATCTAGCCGTCCATTTATACGCAAGCTAGTCCCTCAGTTTTGAAGCTATCTGAATGAAACTTTGCAGATAGTCTTCTATATACTCTCACTCGTACATAAGTCGGAACGAAAGCCAGATCGGTCAACTATATCATAAAGCTGCCATACAAAAAATACGTAAATTTGTAGAAAAATATTATATTTTCACTGTTTTCAACATATCTTTATTAACTCTCGGTTATGACGTTTATATATTGTTTTAAAATTTCGTTTTTATTTTCATAAAAGTCAAACGACTTTATCATATAGCTGCCATAGAAACGATCGGTAAATGTGGAGGATTATTACATTTTACTTGTAACATGTAAAAATGTAAAAAAATGTAAAACTTTAAAAATAATATGAATATGAAAACAATTAATTTTTAATTGGATAGGGTTAGATTAAAATTAATGCAATTGAAATCTGCAATTGAAATCGGCATGCCGAAATTAGCTTCCTTTCTTGTTTGAAATAAGATGTATATAATGGAGTATAATCGATGATAAGGCTGTGCTTTTTCAATTATTATCATTTATAAATAAAACTAGTTTTCAAAGATAAAAGATACAATACTATTCTGTAAATCTGTATTTAATAAGCTGATTTTGAAAAATTTTCCATGAACTCAAATAATTTTTTTTTCATTTAAGTGCATAAAATTTATAAAACAGTGTTTTGCTTCTGCTGTACCAAATATCTGACTTAAACACTTGCGCTTAGCAGAATTCAGACTAACGCAGAGTTACCAAAACATTTAAATTCTAAGAAAATATTATTTTCCAAAGAGGTTTCCAAAAGGTCTAGGAGGTCTTGGTGGGTGTGGAATGTTAAGTATGGGTATAGCTGGAGGCAACGCAGGTAAAGGCAAAGGCAGCAGGCCTATTACAGCGGACTCCGCTTCTGGCAACCTTCCTGGAAGCGGAAGAGGTGGAAGCGGAAGAGGTGGGAGCGGAAGAGGTGGAAGCGGAAGAGGTGGCAGCGGTAGAGGTGGATGCGGAAGAGGTGGAAGCGGAAGAGGTGGAAGCGGCGGTGGAAATGGAAGGCCAGGTGCTCCAACAGTGTGATGATAATGATGATGGTGGTGATGCCCATGATTCGGCTGGGAATTTGTTGCCTGTGTTGTTTCTTCACTAGTTGTTGTTGGACCGACAGTGGTAGTCGTTACTTCTTCAGTCGTTGTAGTTTGAGCGACAGTGGTACTCGTTATTTCTTCGGTCGTTGTAGTTGGAGCATCAGTTGTAGTCGTTACTTCTTCAGTCGTCGTAGTTATAGCATCAGTTGTAGTCGATACTTCTTCGGTCGTCGTTGTTGGAGCGACAGTAGTAGTCGATACTTCTTCGGTCGTCGTTGGAGAGACAGTGGTTGTCGTAACTTCTTCGGTAGTCGTTGAGGCAACAGTTGTTGTCGTCCCTTGAGAAGTGGTTGATGAACAAATAGGCAATTGCGGAAATAGTTTGCATAGTATAGATTCAATGGACTCTGTTGTTGCTAAAGACGTTGTTGTTACTTCTTCCGTCGTCGTAGTTGGAGCAACAGTGGTTGTCGGCGCTTGAGTAGTGGTTGATGAACAGATAGGCAATTGCGGAAATAGTCTGCATAGTATAGATTCAATGGACTCTGTTGTTGCTAAAGACGTTGTTGTTATTTCTTCAGTCGTCGTAGTTGGAGCGACTGTGGTTGTCGTTACTTCTTCAGTCGTCGTAGTTGGAGCGACTGTGGTAGTCGTTACTTCTTCAGTCGTCGTAGTTGGAACGCTTGTTGTAGTCGTTATTTCTTCAGTCGTCGTGGTTGTGGTAGTCGTTACTTCTTCGGTCGACGTAGTTGGAGCG